>VZRF01001869.1:0-98594 GCA_013396875.1 Vireo altiloquus
GGCAGCGCGGCCGGGCGGCGGGAGGGGGCTCGGGCGCTGTCGCCATGGCAACGCGCGGCCTTGTGCGGTCCCCGAGCCTCGCTGTGGGGGCCCCCGCGTGTCCCTGCCCCTGTCGCCGCCGTGGACACCCCCACGGGCACGCACACCCACACCCCAGCACCGGCTTCGTGGAGGGTGCCCTGCCGCAGGCTCCCACCCTGTGGCCTCACCCAGGCCGTCAGGCGATGCTTGGGCAGGGAATAACATCCAGGATTAATTAAGGCAGCTCCCGTCTCTGCAGCCCCGCTTGGTCCAGCTCTGCTGAGAAGCCACAGATGGGCCATGTAGAGTTTGGTGTGAGGGCGGGCAGTGATGCTCTGGGGCTGCTGGCCGTACAAATTGGCCTTCTCCTGTCACACCTGGGGAGAAGCTGCCCCTGTGTCCATGGCACCTTGGAAGCTCAGGCAACCACCTCAGAGCTCCCCATCAGCCCTGGGGCTGATCCAGACCTTAGTGAGGGCCCCTGTTCTCTAGACGTGGAAACATCCAAAGCACCATCCCTGTATCTGGGATTCAGATTTCAGCAACAGTTGGTCTTCAGCCACCCACAGCCATGTATTCCGTCCCTTGTGCCTAAGCCCCTGTATTCCCTTCCATGGGAAGGTGATGTGTTGGGGGCATGTGTGGGTGGGAGCCAAAGCAGGAGCAGGTGTTCCCCCAAGCCCCATTTCTCAATGCCTTTCTGTGTGGAGCAGGGCAAAGTCTAAAAACGGAGGGAGATCTCTGAGGGAGAAACTGGACAAAATAGGACTAAACCTGCCAGCCGGGAGGCGTAAAGCTGCTAACGTTACCTTGCTCACATCACTCGTGGAGGGTAAGTGACTCAAAGAGCTGGGAGGGCTTGTTTGGAAAATGTGCATGTTACTTGTGCCAAATGGGAGAAGACTTGGTGTTGAGTCGTTTGGGATTTTTTTTCCTTTCCCAGAGTCAACGCTGCTCATTGGCATTTGGAAGGGCGTTATTTTCTATGTCTTAAAAAAAGATCAGGTTAATTGTGTGCCTTTGCTTTTTGTTACAACCTGAGACGGGTTTATGCGAGTCCTGCAGACTCAGCAAAGCGTTCTACCATTTCTTTGCTTTTAAGTTTCCGAGGTAGATGTTTTCAGGGCCCCATCTTGCTCACTCATTCAAATGAGTAATCTCCCTATGGAGTAAGCAGATCTCATTGGGAGCAGCATGGGTAGGATCCCTGTGAAGGGGGACTGGGGGCTTAGCCCTGTAAGAGACCCCTGAATATCAAGTTGGAAGTTTTGGGCAGCAGAGCCTCTAATACTTCACTGTTCTTCTGCCACAGGTGGACAACCAAGCAATTTTAAATGTCAGAAACTGCAGCTACTTTAAGTTTGTTCTCCCTCCCAGCCTGCAGCCACATAACAGTAAATCATTTAACTTTTCTGACATCTGCATTTGAGAAATGCGTGACCATTACTTCCTGAATTAATTTGGGAATCCTTGACCTCAGCCATGAATTAATGGTGTCCTGAAAGCCTCAAGAGTTGCAGCCCCCACTCCCTTTTGGTTCTCATTTACAGAACACATGTTCCCCTGGCTATATCATTCTCTTATGCTTTGCTTTGGCCAGAAAAGGTGCAACTTACTTTAAATGCCTTGGGACGTCCTATGCTGTCTGGGAGGTGGGAAGCTCAGGAGTTTGCTGTCATTTTTGGTTTTGAAGCAGTGTCTATGTCACACTGGCTTTCACAAAGTATGTCTGAGGCCTGCAAACAGATCCCTCTCCTTTCCCCTTACGTATGGGTTCGACTGCATTTTGGATCTGTTCACTTTGTAAAGCGCTTTTAAGCTCAGCCCAAGCTGTCCAGGTTTAGCTTAAGTTTGGTCGTGTAGGAGGGAATTTTGTTGTCGCTTTGCATTCTGCAGAAAATGTTTCATGTTCAAAGAGACGGGGAAAGAAGTGCTGTGCGATGGTGCCAGGTGTTGTTTTTTTAAGCATCAGGATTAGTGAACAAACTATATTTATACTGCATGAAAATTACTGCGTCTTCATTTCTGAAAAGGCTTTGCAATTGCATTGACACGCTGTGGTAAAAAAAATCACAAGGGGAAAACTTGTAAAAAGTCTAGATTTGGTAGATGCTTAACATTATTTGTGATGTTAATGAATATGGAGAAGGTTTTATGGTAATCTATTGTTCTGTTTGGCTTTCACGTACAATGGCTTTGAAAAGAGTGATTTTAAAAAAAACCAAAACCAGAGGCCCGATCTTCAGATAACTTTGTGATGGTGGCTAATTTTGGGGAGATGATAGTATAAACACTGCTGGGGCTTTGAGTCCTGTAGCGATGAGGCAGTTTCTAGAGTACTGTTATTGTTTATGATCCGCTCCATTTTATGGAAACAAGCTCACTGGACTGAGGCTTTGAAGCTCTAATTGGCGCATGCGTTCTTCCGGAGCTAGAGCTAATGGCAGGAAGCCCTGCAGTAAAAACCAACTGGTTCAGGAAATTAAAACCAAAGATTTGAAAATCAACAAAACAGACAGACTCGGTGGAATGACCCTAAAATTCTCATGGTTAATCGTTTGGGGGTGAACATATAATTATATGCGATCAAGTTAAATTTTAAACACTTAGCTGTTTAATGCATTTTATTTAGAAGAGTTCTAGGAGTAATTATGATCAATATTAATCATTGATGCATTGCAAAAGAATATAGCGATGTGGCTGAGGCAAACATATTTTCAGAGTAAATAGCTGAGAATAAAATGTACATAAATGGCTCTCTATAGGTACGGAGGTGTAAATCGAAGCACACAGTGTAGGTGGATGGAGCTTGTCTGTCTAAAAGTATCTGTTGGTCAGTGTGAACTTTTAGAAATTCTTATGCGAGATTTCACTTGTAACAATTGCCATGAAAATATGCATTTGCATTGCCTTCAACTGAAGCAAAGAAAACTGCAAGATAAGATGTAATTAGCATTTCTTGCCCTAACTTTTTCAAAGAGAAAATGTCTAAGCCTTTGAGAAGAAGAGCCCAAGTAGAATGTAGTGGTTTTTTTGAGTTTTTTTCAAATGGATTTTTTGCCTCTGTGCGATGTGTACTGATGAGCTGTGTGTTTCTTTCCATCCCCACCCATGCCTCCCTATTCAGGAGAAGCAGTACATCTAGCTAGAGATTTTGGGTATGTTTGTGAGACAGAATTTCCTGCCAAAGCAGTAGCTGAATTTCTCAACCGACAACATTCCGATCCAAACGAGCAAGTCACAAGAAAAAACATGCTTCTAGCTACGAAGTAAGACATTTAACTTTCTGGCATGTTGCTTAGAAATGAGGGAGGGGGACAAACTCGGGTTTGGGGCTTTTATTAGTGAACATATTTGCTGCATAACTAGTGGCTGATGGCTTTGCAAGTTGTGAGGGTATGTGTTGGCCCTCCTGTATAGAACTCTACAACCCAGCTCGGTTTCCATCAAATCAGTTTGCACAGATTGGAATCTTGAATGCGAGTTGTGAGAATTGAGGGTGGATGTTTAGTTACAGAAAAAGCAGTAATTCTTCAAAGCAAACATTTTCTGGGCCTATTCACTTAGCTTATCAATTTAAGTAGAAGGGAAAGGCTTCCCATTGACAGTAAAATAAAACTGGCACATTAAACTGATTTCAGTTCATTAAAATCTGCAATGGTTCTTCCTGCCTAAGCAGCTCTGTTACTTAGCAAATACAGGGATATTAAAAATATATTTTAAATGACAATCAGTATGCAGTTAAAATGCTAGCAGAGTTTACTGTTGGTGGGGCTGCCCAGACTTCCAGGTGGTGTGTGAAAAGAAAATGATTCTTTTGGTATGTTTGCTGGAAATTAAGAGTTGTTTAGTAGCCCTTAATTACCAATGGAGGTGTCACCAAAGGGCACGGTGCCAGAGGACACAGGCAGGAGATGGGAGCCGCTTTATGGCTGGAAGACATTAACGTGGGTTTTAGAATACAAACTGTTTCAACACGCCTCTGAGCTCTCTTGCTGTAAGGTGTGTTATTCTCCAACCATTGGTGCAGTGAGTGGGTGATATAACCTATCTTCTGTACCGTGCCCTCGTATCCTCCCTTCTCACCTCCCTGGAAGGAAATTTCCAGGCACTGGTTAGCGTCAGCCATCCCCTCAGTGGAAAGGTCCCTTTGGATTTGGAGATAGAGATTTTCATATATAAATGTTTCAGAATACCCTAATTTAAATCCTCAATTGCTCGCTCTGCCCTCACTCACTCTTCCTGACACACAGGTGTGTGTTTTAGCCTTGTGAAGGAAGAGGCACACATCTTTCTCTGGTTTCCCCCAGCAAAAGGGATCTTCCAAGATGCGAATAAATCCCTTAACCTACCATTGGATGTTACAGCCCATCTCTTAAGCCTGCTCAGGAACTTTAAACTGTGTTTGTTCCAAATTTGCTCCAGATCGCATCTGGGCAGAGATATGTGCTTGTGGAGAGTGTTGAGGGCTGAGATATGGAAAACGGTGGGGCAAGAGGCGTGTGTCTCCATGTTCCTGTTTTCTGCCTGTGTGTTGGATGAGGCTGGGGTGTAATGTATGGTGTGCGTGCAAGGTGAAGGGAAGAGGTTTGTGCGTGCTAGGGAAGTGTGAGAATTAGGGGGAAGGATGCATAGAGAGGAGACGGAGAAGGGAGAGTTTGTGCGCTCAGAAGCAGGAGCCCCCTTGATCCAGGGGCTTTTGCAATCTAGCAGGGAGAATGCACGGGCTTTGCTGCCGCCAGTGATGGTTCATTTCTCTCCCCTCTCTCTTCCCTTCCTTCCCTCCCTGCCTCCCTCCCTCCCTCCCTCTGTCTCTCTGCTCCATTTGTGCTACAGACAGATCTGTAAAGAGTTCACCGACCTGCTGGCTCAGGACCGATCTCCCTTGGGGAACTCGCGGCCCAACCCCATTTTGGAGCCGGGCATCCAGAGCTGCCTGACCCACTTCAACCTCATCTCGCACGGCTTTGGGAGCCCGGCGGTGTGTGCTGCCGTCACCGCCCTGCAGAACTATCTCACCGAGGCGCTCAAGGCCATGGACAAAATGTACCTCAGCAACAACCCCAACAGCCACACAGACAACAGCACCAAAAGCGGCGACAAAGAGGAGAAGCACCGAAAGTGAGGATTCCCCCCATCACACACTCCTCTCCCTTCCCCCTCATAGCCCATCGATCCATTCATCTCCCCTCCTCCCTCTCCCCGGCACCCAGCACCCCAGGCTACAGCAACAGAATGAGCGTCCTTCTGCCAGTCCTGTTCTCTGACTCTGCAGGACTGCTCTGCCCTGTCTCCCACACCCCTTCCCAGCATCCACATTTCCATTTGCTCCTGCTTAAATTTCCCCCCTCTTCCCACTGCCACCATCGTTTTACCCCAGTTTGGAGCCTAAGAGAACAGAACAGGGGGACGGAGCCAGCAAAGAAAAAAAGTTCTGTCTTGAGTTTGTGAACTTTTTTTTAAATAAAACAAAAGGAGAAAAAAAAACCCAACAAAAAAAAATAAAACAAAAAAGAAAAGGACTTTTTTTTCTAAAAATATATTAAAAAATTTTAAAAAAACAAACAAAAAGAAATAAATAATACTTTAAAATTCTATGAGCTTCACCGGACTGAATCACCACCTTCCCTTACATAAACTTCAGTTAAGATTGTAGCCATACTAAAAATGAAAAAAACCAAGTGAAAAAGTACAACAGCAGCAGCAGACATACAAAAGGCAAAAAGGACTGATGACATTTTATCAGTATTGTGAATAAACTTGAACACAAAACACAAGCGGTTCCATGTCATATCTTCAGTTGTAGAACTTTTTCCTGTCCAAGGTAAAGCGACCAACTTGAACTTTCTATTGCAACACGATTCACGGTTATTATATAAGGGAATCAGTGTTCATGTATGTATATATTTATTTATGTGTAATTTAATGGGAATTGTAAATATGGTGAGTCTGTTTTAAGCCTTTTTTTATTTATCTGGTGATCTCGTTTACCTCTTGTTTAGTGGGTTTTAAATCTTCCCCTCTTAGTTCATCATGTGGTTCATGGTACTTATTTAGATATCAGAGGTTTTTTGGGGGTTTTTCTCTGGGATTCATCATTTTTAGCCCTGTTGTAGCATGTTAAAAGCGACAATGAAGCAGCTGAACAAATAAAAATCCATGAATTTTTATATATAATTAGTATGACATTTAGTTTCTCATTGAAGATAAAATAAAGTGATGTTGGACCCTGGCAAGGTTTTTAAACATGTTAGTGGTTTTACAACCCCTATGTGTTGTGGAAAATGAAAAAAGTTATTTTCATCCACTGTTCTTCTCCCGGAAGCACCAACAGAGCAATAAATTAATATTGTCTTTTAAAACAAGATTTAGCTTTACTTTCCTTTTTTCTCCCTCTTTTTTTTTTCTTTCTCCCTTTCTTTTATTTTTATTTTACTCCTTTTTTAATTTTTTTTTTTTCCCAAAGAACTTCAAACATTCGGGGCCACCTGGTATCCTGTATTTCCACTGGCCATATTGGAAGCAGTTATAGTTGTATTGTATTGAGTTGTGCCGGCAGTAGTTTCCATGCCTATCAATGTATCATAGTCCTTTGTTGCCCAGATAAATAAATATTTGATACGCTTTATGTCGATTTTTTTATTCAGTAGCTGTCTTTACCCAGGCGTATTTTTGTTCTTGGCAGTATTTTTTATTCAGTATGGTTACAGTAATTGAGTTTAACTCTCCCTTGACAATTGCTCCTTGCAATAAGCAGCTGAACCCATTGTTTCCCTCAAGTATAATAAAAACTTACTTTCAACTTGGAGTTCAGAGCAGGGTATCATTTAGATATTCCACTGAGTCTGTATTCAGACAAATGACACAATAAAGCACAATGTATTCTTTTGGATAAAAAATTGTCTGTACTACTAACAAAAATGACACACTATCTTTTCTTTAACCAAAACATAATTTTATTTAAAAAATAAAAGTTTTATTTTATTTATGTTGACCTCTAGGTTTTTATTTATGTTTATATATAGCATACAGAACTATAAGCTTATAAAATTTTATACATGTAATTGTCCTAACGGAGAGCAGAGATTAAAAAACACATCTCAAGAAGGACATTTTAGAAAGAATCATTGCTGAGAAAATGCTGAAAAATAATGCTATGAAAAAAATTATTTACTGATAAATCAGAGCTGGGTGCTCCCTCCCCCTCAAGAAAAAAGAAAAGCTCCATAGTCGATGCCAACAAAATCATCTCACGGTTGTGAACTTTAGTGAAATCTTGCAGGAGACAGATTATTTCTGATTGATGGTTCGTGTTTTAGTGGAATGCACAGACTGACATTTTGAGATGGCTGTGTCAGTTTATAAGGGACTGAAATTTTTATCTTGAGTTTCTTCTTGTGGAAACCAGTTGTGAAACAGGGAAGTTCGCTTTAAAAAAATGGATTGTACGTCTTGAAGATGGGCTATAAAAACATGTGAGAATTCAGATTCTGAATCTATTTTCTTTGGCCCGGGGGGTAGGTGAAGTCAGGATCAGCCTGGATTATGTTATATCATAGGAAGGGAGACTTAATGCAGTTTAGAATGTAAAGGCATTTTAAAGAGAGGGTCTCCTTTTAAGTGCTGATGGTATTTTGGTAGTGGAGGCTGATTTTTCTCTCCTTCTCTCCCTGGCTCTCTCTCTCTTTTTTCCCCTTTTAGCTCAGGCAGAAATTGAGGAGGTTAAGAGGGAGGTGTTTACAATAAAGCTGCACAGAGAATTAACATTTACTCATATATTTTGACGTTTGGTAGAGCTGGTGAAGCAAAGCATTAGATAAAGCCCAAGATGTTTCATTTTGCTTTGGTAATCTACTTATGGAAGGCAGTGTAAAATCAATCTTGCCAAGCAGAAAGAGAGTTGGTGGAGTCTAAATTCTATTTTCAAGAGCCAGCTAGTTTATAAAAATCATGAATATTTTTTTCCTATAAATTGAAAGTGGATCTTTTGAATGCAAAGCTGCAATTGTTTTAAAAACAGTTATTTATTATTTCCAAGAGAGACTGGTTAACTGTAAAGTAGATGTAACAAAATAATGAGGCGAATGAACCCTAACTGTACATATTCTTGACATAAATGAAATGCACAGTATTGTAGCAGGTGAAGTGAAGCATTGTCTATCAGGGCTGTTTTTCTTGGCTGCATCTCAGATTGTGTGTGGGATCCTAACCTCAGGCACAATAGCATTCATAAACAGCAATACATTGCTGCTCTTTCTACAGCAACACATAAATACTCATTTTTAAACGAAAACAATCTTATTAAATACCATTCATTCA
Source organism: Vireo altiloquus (assembly GCA_013396875.1). Classification (NCBI taxonomy): domain Eukaryota; kingdom Metazoa; phylum Chordata; class Aves; order Passeriformes; family Vireonidae; genus Vireo; species Vireo altiloquus. The sequence continues at coordinate 8,341 of VZRF01001869.1, forward strand.
TATCTGGATTTACAGATGCTTGTTACTTTTTGAAACCTGTACCCAATATAATCGTTTTATACTGGTCAATGTATAAAGCAGTCTTATGCTAGAACATTATAAGGTCATAATAAATAATGTTTTAAAGATACAATTAGCTGCTTCATGCTAGGAGAGCGCATTTTAAGCATCCTGCTGCTGCATTAGCAAGCCACCAAAAACCAGAAATGAAATGACCTTGCATAGATTTCTTTATTACTATTATTTCTAAGAAAGGATTTTAGAGGCGATAATGGAAATGAGACTAGGTTGGGTTCAGCCTCTTCTGCTGTGACCAATGTGCAGTTACTAAAACGTGCTAATTACTTCAGCGTTCTTTGGATGCATTTTTAATGTCGTGATCGAGGTGCAGCAGTGAAATTCTAGGTCATGCTTTTATACACTAAACAAAAATCTGTTGTTATTTTTTCCCCCAGATCAGTTGAAACGAGGGCGAATGGTGGCTGAATGTTAGACTGTTGCTGCCACGCTAAGCTAATTCCTACATGTGAACCAAAATACAGCTTGGTGCTCTTTCACCGTGAGCAAGGACAGCCTTACTCTTTGTACCGTATTTTACCCCACCCTCCAAAAATCAAATATTAATATAATTTGAGATTTAACTGGTGGAACAACCATCAGGACAGCAATGCCCTGCAGCTGAAATAATATTTAAAATAGAAGAGATTTGACATTTGAGAAGTCAGTGGCTTGAAATACCCAGTTGTACTTAGCTAATTCAGTCCTTAACCTCTGGTTTCAAATAAATCAATTACAGTCGATTCCACTTCAGTTCAGAAGTGCACAAGGTTTTTAGTTAATTGAATACATTTTATTCACTTGCTAGGAGTATTCATTTATCCAAACCCTTACATTTAAAGGCAATTTCTTTATTGTCCATGATAAATTCGACTGCATAATCAGATCAGCTCCTTGTTTGTTTACTCGTCTTCTACGTCCTATTTAAATTCCAGAATGTGCACTTCCTTTTCCCTCCTTGTTCCATGCATGTCTCAGCCCAGACTAGATTCTCAGAGCCTCAGCCCTCATGTTAGGATAGTGTAGCTAAAATAACTAGCGCCCTTCCAACGGGGAGCAGAGTGAAGTCCACCCCAGCCTAGTGAGGGCAGAGTGATTTGAAGTGGTTCCATAGTCAAATGAGAAAGGTTGGGAGCACAAAAATATTAAATGGTGCCTTTGATTTTGTCCTGTGCACCTTTTCTGCATGAAAGAGCTATGTCTCTGCTCCCTGCCCTGCAAGCAGCTGGAGCTGTTAACTCCTAGAGAAGATTTGGAGCCAGCTTGGTGTCAGCAGGATATGGTTTTTGTCGAGCACCAGGCAATGAAGTTGTGTCCCTGATCCACTTTGAACAGATACTGGTATACACTTTGTGTGTGTTGTTTGCAGAATCCTGCTGGCGTTGGTTTACTGTTTTGGAAAGGAAAGGGGTTAATTAGCATCATTATCAATCACTAATGCTTGTCTAACGTGTCCAAAGAATAATCAAGTTAGGGGACTGCATGAAGCTAACATCTGCTTCATTCCAGTTAAAGATTTTTCCTTATATCGTTCAATTATTGGAAGTCCACTCCTGTTTCAGGCTTTGTCAGGGCCATAAAGCAGGGTCAGATCATTAGAAATCTAGAATGGATGGAAAAGTGCAATATAAATAACAAATGGCTTCATTATTTGAGTTACAGGTGCAAGAATGGCTGTGAAAATGAGTAGAGATTACTAGAATGTGTTCCTTCTTTTTATCTCCAATACAGAGGAAAAAATAAATCAGCCAAGTCCAGTTCTTAAATCATTTATTCTACATAGGCTGCAGCCTCTCCATTTGCTGTTTTTAGTTTAGTAACCCCAAACTCTCAAAAAAAAAGTAGTTTAAAGCAAGCATTTGGAAACAGAGGAAAAGTGAAAGTCTTTTACGACCCATTACTAGCAGAGCTTTACCAGCTTCAGAATAGCAAAATAGCCTTCTCCTAGTTAAACTTCCTAGGCTTTCTTGGGTGGATGAAACAACTGATATTTCAGGCAGGGTAAACAGACATATAGTTTATGATGGTGGTAAGTATTTGTATCCTTGACTGTTACTCCTTTCTGGTGCTGCAGATATGAAGGTGACGAATCTGTGGTCTTTTATTCCCTCTTACAACCACTGTAGTCATGTCTGTCTGATGCTGAGTTCAACTTTCATGGCCCAAAATTTTTATCATACCAACAGAGCGGTTAGAGCATCTTCACTGAGTGAATGTAGTGTGGAAATCAGGGTAAGACGATCAAGAGCTTTCTGGTAGTGTAGGAGGGACCCGCTGGTTCCCTGTGGCACTTTTCTTTCAGGCTCTGATTTTGCAAGGCACATGTTGGCACCCAAAGCCTGTGGTTTCCCTGTGAGTCCCTCCCTCTCAAAACGAGGGCCCTGGGGTTACTCCAAGCTCCATGCTTTTGTCCTGTTTGTACTCACAGAACTCATTTGCACAGAGGATCTTCAAACCAGGGCAGGGAGGGTAAACTGGGAAAGCACAGCCTAGGTGAGGAAGAAATTGTCTTGTGTTCAGCAGGGAGGTGGAGGACTCTTGGGTGTGAAGTGCAAGCCATTTCACCACGTTATTCCTTGAGCGTGTTGTGCACACATACATACACGTCCTATTTTCTATAGGAGATCTGCAGCATCAACATGAATACCTTTTCTGTCCAGAGAAGCTCTCAAGCCCCATTGCTGTTGTTGCCTGTGGTACAGTTAATTCCTTTTGTAATACTTGATTGAAAGCAGATGCAGGGGCTCTGAATAGAGAGTTGTTTTCTAGCAGGAGTGTGAGCTGTGCAGTTGCACTCGCAGGTTGAGGGATGTATATTGCTTCTATACAGTGTTTTTGGTTATGTTCCTACCCGCTCATTCATCCCGCAGAACTTCCTGTCTCATCACTGCTTTGGGCAGAGCTAGCCCCATTTTCTCTGTGTATGATCCATCCTGATCCCCAAAGCTAAGGATAAATAAGTGGAGATCTGAAATATTTGGGGCACATTTCCAGTTGTAGAGCAGAGCATTTTTTGGGGCTCCCAGGAGAAGGGAAGAGCTGCATTCCCTTTTCTTCCTTCTTCCTCCCTCCCTCCTTTTAAAGTTTGCTGGCAGGAGCCCTGCCCTGCAGCTTGTCCTCCTTGCCCTCTACCTTGCTACTGGGTGCTGCTCCTTGTGCTCATCCTGTCTCCTCCTGTCCAGTGGTGGAGTTTATCTCTCTGCCCTGCAAGTGGGACAGCTTGGACAGCCGCTGGGGAGACACCCCACACTGCGGCACGTGCTGGCAGGCACAGGCAGGGGGAGGCCGGTGGGGCAGTGCTGGGAGGAAAGCAGGGGCTGTGCCTGGCCTCAGTGCTCTTTTTCCTCATTAGGCCTAACAAGCTACACTGTATTAGTGCTAAAAATGTGCTCCTGCCATGCCTGCCTGAGTTTTGGAGGCTGTGTATGGGTGTAGATGATCCAGGACAGCAGTTGATGGGTGTCCCATTGCCATGGAGCCTTGATGCTGGCTGTTCCTGGCATGCCAGTGTTTGGGATGGGAGCTGGCAGGCTGGCTACTGCTGGGGCTTCTTACCATCCTCATGCCCTTCGGGGAGCTTGCAGCTATCCTGCTGGAAAGGATGGGGTTTTGCAGGGAGCTAGTTAGAGAGAACAGGAGGTGGCTGTGGCTTAGAAGAAAATCAGATGGAAAAGGGGCAATTGAGGTTTTGCTTTGTGTTTCCAGGAGGGCCTGGACATGGCCCTGGTAGCGGGTATGGAGATCACCCCATTCCTTGCTGCAGCTGCTTCTGGAAAGTTTCCTGGGAAAGATCTGGGGAAACCGGAGCCTCCAGCAGAACTGGCTGCTGCCTACGACCTTCTTGTAGGCCAACTGTTTATTTGTTCGCATTGTCATACTCAGGGAGGTTTTCCACCTAGGGTGCCTCTTGCTCCTGCCTATCTGTGCAGAGCCGGTGTGCAGTGCTGTGTGCGCGTGCAGCTGTACTAGGGGTGTGTGTGCATCTGTATTTTTTGGGTGTTTGTTCATATCTATCTATTTATCTTTATGGGCATGTATATTTATGTCTCCATCCCTGAGACTTTTGGAGAGGCTGGGATAAGAGGGGGTGGGGTGGGCTGTCTCCCGGATAGTTGATATTCCAGGTTCAGCCTCTTTCTCCGCTCTCATTCTCTAAACCCAGCCAGGGGGAGTGTCGCCCCAGGCCGAACATATGCTTCTTTCCATTGCACTAATCCACCTTCAGCGTGGAGGAATAATTGCTCGAGTGTCCATGGCTCCTCGGCGCTTTGTCCCTCGCTGGCTCCCATCAGCTTGGCACACGCCATTTCAATCAAATCCTTTCAGAGCCCTGTCTCCTTTTATCACGTCCCCGCTTCGGCAAGAGGAGGGAGGGGAGGACCGGGCCCCCCGCAGCCCCGGCGGACCGAGCCGAGCCAGACCGGGTCTCTCCACCGGGTATCCCCACCGGGAACAAAAGGGCCGCCGAGCAGCACTGGGGTGAGGTTGCTGTGTCTGCAAAGATGTTAGAGTATAATGTTGTTGGTGTTGGAAAAAAAACGAAAGTAAAAAAAAAAAAAAAGAAAAAAATAATAAAAAAAAGCCATCCCGCAGGGTAGTTTAGCTCTGTTCCCTGTCACGGTGAAGAACTCCGGTAGTCCAAGCGGGCATTAGGTTATGAAGGGGTGTGTGGAACCCGCACCTCTCGATGGTTGTGCTGCTGGTGACAGGGGAAGGGCTGGAAATTAGCGGCTGGAAAACACCCGCGAGTCTCTGTGGCCAGCGGAATGGGAGATTTTTGCAGAAATCTGCCTCCATCCCAATTTTCCCCTTTCACCCGGCGGGACAGAGCAGCTGGGCACGGAAGAGTAGCAGGGATCCTCCTGCCCTCCCCGGCCGGCTCGGGACCCCGGAGGGACATGGTGGGGCAGGTTTTGCCCCGCCGCAGGGAAAGGCTCCGTCTTTTAGTTATTTGATTTGACTCTCTTCACCTTCAGACCAGGCGGTCCTGTTCTGTTTCTGATGTCGCGAAGTGGGCTAAAAATTCTACATAGGACTCCCTAGCTGAGGGAGTAGAAGGAGAGGAAGGCAAGAGGGTTAACCAAGGGATATTTAAAATTAAAGAGGGAAGAAAAGGGAAAAAAAAAAAAAAAGAAAAATGTGAGCGATCTTTATATCCTTGCGGGACTGTTCAGATCTTTCTTACTTCTCGTTTTTGCGTAGCTGCTTGGGATGACTGACGGGTGGTAGCCCCTTCCCCCACCTCCCCGGGCTAACACCGCGGCGGACCCCGGGCCCACCTTTCCCGGGAAGGCCGCTGCGCTCTCTAAGGCTGCCTGTTGTCCTGTCCGCCTTCCTGCTGCTGGGAGGCGCGGACAGGGGGGCTCCGGGTTGGGGGTCCTACCTTCCCCATCAGCGCTGTTGGGTTTGCCGCAGGTGAGGACCGAGACTTTCACAAGAGAACGTGGTGCCGGGCCACCGATGGGATGGCCACATTTCACACCCTGCCGTCCCTTCATCCTCCCCACCCTGCGCTCCGAGGGAGCCCGCAGAGCCCCGACCCGGGAGAAACTGCCCCCAGAGCTGCGAGGGGCTTTGCCGGGACACAAGGGCGGCGAAAGCACCGCGGGAGATGCGGGAGTGTGCCGGCGTTTGCTCCTCTAATGCGTGCCCCGTGAATCCCTAAACAGTTTTTTACTAAAGCGTGGGTCTTTCCTGCTGCTGACAAAAATCGCCTTTATCTATCTATCTATCTATCTATCTATCTATCTATCTATCTATCTTTTTTTAAAAAAATTAAAAATCCCCTTTCCACTATTCCACTACGTTTGGATTTAACCGCAACATCCATCCAGAAACTGCCTTATGAAAACCAGACTTTTCTATGAAAAGATTCTTCTGGCAGCAATTAGTCTGGCTTTCTTTAACAAAATTCTTTGTAATGTCATTCAGCGGAAAAAAAATAATCCCAGGATAATTCTGATTACACAGTTAAAAAAAGAAAAAAAAGAGTAAAATTAAAAATATTAAAATTAGCATATTCGGGTTTGCCCTGGGAAAGAAAAAAAAAAAAGTTTAAATTTCCCATTGATCGGAAAAAACTCGCTGAGAGTGTGCGAGGGTGGGTTTTCACGGGAAACAGACTCGTTCAGTTCCTGTGCGATGGGCGTAGAGTGCATTAACGCACCCACTCGTTACCGAGTTATTTTGGGGGCTTTGCCTCAGCCTCGCAGCTCCACCTCGGCCGGGAAGCGGCGGGCGAGCGGGAGTGCAGCTGCCGCCAGTGGGAGGCTCGTGTCCGGCCCCACGCAGCTGCGCCCGCCCCCCGGCAGGCAGCGCTCCGCTGAAAACCGCGCGGCTGCTCGGCGAGCTTCCCTTTCCTCCGCACCCCTCCCCGGAATCTGGGTGTCCCCGTATGGGTCCCGACGCCCAGCAGGGCAGAGGTTGTCACCCCAGCTCCTGGGGGGCACCCAGCTCGCTCCCTGCCTGCCGCCCCCTACTCACCGGAGGAGGATGAGGAAGTGGGGGAGTGAGGGGAGAAGAAATCTGGTCCCGGGAGGCGGGGGAGGCTGGGGGTAGCTGCCTACCTGGAAGCGTGTCGCGGATGCTCGGGCAAAGCCAGTCCCTCCGCCTCATTCGCAGGTTTTTGCTACTTTCCCCCTCCCTCTCTCTTTCTGCTCTGGTGAAAGGTTGCGTGTTCCAGCCCAGAGAGTCAAACGTTAAATTGTTAAACCAGAGTAAGAAAGGAGGGGGAGAGGGGAAAAAAAAAAAAAAAAAAAGGCGTGTTTATATTTCACGATATTTTTAAAGGTCGGCTTTAATTAGGTTAAATACAAGTATTATTGGCCCAGAAGCACATACTGCAATAAGCTCGTTACAAGCCTAATTGCAAAGAAAAAAAAAGAAAAAAAAGGAAGGAAAGTGCGTGTGGAGAGAGACGCCGTACTCCTTCGGCACGACCCACCTCCTAAAGTGCGTGCGTGGGGCTGCGCGGTAATCGCGGCGTGGGGCCCCTCGCATCCCCACGCGGGACGGCCAGGGCAGGCTGCGCGGTGCGCATCCCTCCCCACCCCGGCTTCCATCCTTTGGGAATGAGTTTGGTGTTTCCTCGCAGTGCTTCCCGGAGTGGGGGCTGCTTTTGCGGCTGAGCGAGGTGTGGGGTGTCTATGCATGAACCTACTCTGAACTTCCCATAGAGCTCAGTCCCTCTCGACCCTCCAAAATAGCTCTTCTCCCCAGCTGGTCCTTCTCTCTCAACCCCTTGGCAACACCACTTAGGGGGGAAGGGGGAACCATTTCCCCTGAATCACAAATTTTCATGGCTTGGAAAGAAAAAGGTAACCCTCATGTCTAGCTCAATTAATAAACATGGTGATTTCACACCCAAAAGGAGGACATTATTTCACGGGAGCGCTATCAGCTCCATCACAAAGGGTCACAGCGCAGCTGTGGCGAGCCCGGGGTTATTATGCAGCCTGATGATAGGATCCCGCTTGCCATCCCGGCTCCTTCCTCGGGGCGACCAATAGCCCCCGGCAGGGCTTGTGCCACCTCATGATAAAGGACTTACCCGATGTGTGAGGAAATGGAGCAGCTTTCATATGAGAGGTAATCAGCTTGCAGGCGCAGCCCCAGCCCTTCGCTTCCCTCCCCCCCCAACCCCGTCTCCTGCCTTTCCATTTAACTTTTTTTTTCCTCCTCCCCCCAGACAACAACAGCAAGAAGTTATTATTCATTTGAACGCAGACCTGACGCTCCCTCTCACCTTCTCCGGCCCCCTGCGGGGAGCAGAGGCGGGAGACCCCCGGTCCCCCCTCCCGGCCAGCCCTCACGGCTGCCGGTGGCAGGAGGAGCTGCCTCCCTGCAAGGAGGGACAGTTGTGGCTGATGGATTTCTGGTGTCAGGAATTGGGTCCAGAAGCTGTGAGGCAACATATTAACTGCGATCCCATAATCTCTTAATCACATTACATTTTAAGTGAGCATGTGTAATTTCACCCATCAATGATTTATTTAAGCAAGGGAGCACAATTACTTGTCTCGCACACAAACGCTGGCTGGGGGAGCATTGTTTGCCGGAAATAAAATCTGCCGTTTCAGGGACTATCTGTTTCTCCGTGCTGAGAAACCCCAGACCCCCGCTCCCGAGGACAGGAGTTAGGCGGCTGATCCTCCTACACAGGCAAGGCGAGGGAGAGGTTTCCCATTCTTCCCACCCATCCTCTTTCCAGAATCAGCCCGGCAGCAGTGTCTGACGCTGGTGCGGTGAGAGGTGTCTTCAGCTGCCCGGTCCCTCCTCGGTGCTGCCCGCAAGCTCTTACTCGGGGGGACGTGCCAGGGAAGCCAGGGGGAGGTTTGCTGGCGTGTGGGGGATCTGACCCTTCTGCACCATTTTGACTAAAGCAGGTATAATTTATCGGGGGAACCGATCTTACTCGGTGTCACTCTTCCCGAATCCTACATTAAAGAGGAGGGAAAGTCGAGTAACCTCTCCTGGCGCGATGCTGAACACCAGTCCGGGCGTTTGACTCCTCCAGCTCTGCTCTGGACACATTCGGCACTATGAGAGCTGCAGAGCGCCACGCATTTTGGCAAGCCCGCCCGCTCCGCCCGGGCTGCCCCCGCCCCGCTCCGGGCCGAACCTTTAAAGTTGCCCCAAGAAGAGCAACGCGACGTTTCAGCGGGAGGTCAGCATCCTTAATCCTCTCTTCTTTTTGGCCCCAGGGCCAAACTTGCCACCGAACAGCCGGTGCCGGGGCGGGGACCCGCTTTCCCGGCTGCGGGGCAGCATCCCCGCCGCCTCCCGCCTGGGGACGGAGACCGCCGGCAGGCAGACCTCCAACCCCACCGTCTGCCCGTGGAGAGGGTAGGGGGCACGCAGGGGGCTCCACCGGCACCCCCAGACCACCCCCTGGCTCCGGGCCTCCTGGTCCCGTCGTGCTGCTTGGCCCCAGCACCAGGCTGGAATCAGCTCCGCAGCTTTATGTTATTATCGTTATTATCGGTATTATTGCTATTAGCCCCCGGCAGATCGCTCCGTGCAAAGCGGCCGCATCCCGCGCCCGCGGCAGGAGGGAAAACCACCCGAAAAACGCGTGGGACTGCCCCGGAGCCGATGTTTTCCTCTAACGGGGCTGGGGTTCTACACGTGCCGGTATCTTTACTAGATAGTCGATGGAAGAAGGTCCCCGAGAGGGAAAATGTTCGGCTACAGAGAGAGAAAAAGACCCTCCTCCTCTTCCAGTAGCTTTAATTTTTTTTTTTCTTTTTTATTTTCTGGAGCTGCCTTAGTCAGGCATTTGGCAGATTTAACGTTGCAAAGGAAACAAAGAAAAAAAGTAATTACATTTTTGGAAAACAAACAATAATTACATGATACAATCGATATAACAGTAAGTGAAACACAGCAGCGGGAGTTAAAAACAATATTCTAGCCATGGAGATGGGCTCCGCCGCTGACTCAGCGATTTTTGAATACTCCAAATTATCCTTACATCGGATTCCGGTAGCGCAGTTCAGCTGCAGTCTACTGGCTTTTAAATTAAAACATATCTCGCTGATTAGGCACGTATTCGGGTCTGAAAAAAAAAAAAAACAAACCAAAACAAGGAAGCAGGTTTCTCAAGGCAAAAATTATTCTGGTGGATCAGGAATATTTCATGAACCCCTTTTTCCCATCCGTATGTCAGGCGGAGCAGCTGGGTTTGGAGGGGCAGCCCCTGCTCCCCGGTTCCCGATGCCCAGGGCGGGTGTGGGAGGGGAGCAGGAGCGGCTGCCTCACATCTGAACTGCTGCAGCACCTGTCACCTGGAGAAGTTGTGACTTCACATGCCCCGCGGCTCTGACTTCACGTTGGAGCACATTATTCCATCACTGAGCCGTGTTGACATAAACACTTCCTCCCCCCATCCCAACCTTCTACTCTCTCTCCCCCTCTTTGCCCGACTTTCACACGAATATTTGGGATGATGTCCAAGGCAGCAGAAAAGTTGTGTGTGTGTGTGTATTTTTTTTTTTTTTGTAATTAACCATTTTTTCAATTATTTTTTCAATTGACTCAGTTTTATTTTAATCAAGAGCCCTTAGGATTAGTTGTAATGATATGAATGGTTAAAATGGGAAGAGCTGAAGGATCAAGAATGCTCTCTCCTTGGAAGAAAATATCAGACATCCCATAGAAATAGCTGTGCAGAGTGTAGGTCTTATGTAAATGGATAGAAATCATAGAGCTGCCTGTGTAAAGTGAAATCTAGCATTTTTTCAATTAAACCTTTGTTCTGCTTCCAATTAACTGCCAAATCAAAAGAAGAGGGGGGGAAAAAAAAAAAAGAGAGAAGAGGAAAAAAAAACTTTGATTGCTGCAAAATTCTGATTCTCACCACTGAAATGTTTATCCCAGAGAAAAGTTTTGAGTTGTGCCGTTGTTCAGTCTTGGTACTTTCCACAGAACTCACAAATTCCCAGTGAACAAGCGATGATGACAACAGCAGCAAATATGAGACTCCTCGCTGCCTACTCTATTTGGAAGCAAACCTGCTCTATTTTTTGTCAGGCAACACCAGACTGAAGTGGCAACTAAAGCTTTAAACCCTTTGGAAATTCCTTTCAGGTTTAAGAGAGCCAGGGGGCTTTGGTCCTCTCCCTGCCGCTGGTTGCGAGGAAGGGCAACAAAAGAGGTAAAATGCCTTCTTCAACTAACTGGCTCAGCATTTCACATGCATCAAAGGGAAGGCAAGAGCTAATCCGAAAATGACCACTTTAATGTACATGAACCCATGGCTACAGCAGCAGAACTGAGGGGGATTTTGAACCCTCCACCACAACAAAACCCTACACTTAATGTCATAATAACAGATATTAAACAAAGGGGAATGAAAGGATCTCACGCTGGGTTTTCTGCATTCTTGAGTCTAATTAAAAATATACAGAAAAAAGACATAGTTTGGGTCAAAATGGCATGAGAGACGCCTTGTGCCACTGATAATTGTGCTGCAATTATCAGCTTAGAGACAATGTACTAGAGGTCTTATTCACTCTTCAGCTCCAGGGGAGCCAAAAGCCAGTGCAGGGGTGAGGGGGACGTATGCACCCGACCAGTGCTGAAAGAGCTTGGAGAAGGGGGCTGAGGGACACTTATCCTCTCCTTTCCCCTTCCCCCAGACAGCAAAGGGGGACTAAAACAAATACAGCAGAGCTCTGCAAGGGGTTTTTGTGGATTTTTTTTTTTTTTAGGCCACTTGGACAGCCCTTCCATTCAAATGGAGCCAGGGTGTTTACTTAGTGTCAGATTGTGTGACTCTGGCTTCTGCCTTTGGGGCTGGTGCTGTCAACTGTGAGAGGAATCCTGTGGTGAGCAACAAGTGCCCTGCATGACAATACCTTCCTGGGGAGAAAATACCTCGCAGAGAAGGGATCTTCTCCAAAACAGAAGGCCAGAAACTGGAGCCAAATTCAAATGCAAGATAAGGCACAGGCAGGTGATTCATCACTTGAATAAGCTACTGAGGGCAGCACCGGTTCTCTTCCCCCCTGTATTTTGGCAGAGGTGTGGATGTCCATACAGGTGATGTAACTGAGACTAATCCAAGTGATTTGGCTCAATACAGGGCATAGGCTACTATATTAGAGAGGTCTAATGAAGCCCTTGAAGTTATGACTAATAAATGACTTCAAGACTTTATGATCTGGCCCCTTACAAATATCCACCATGTTTTTTTCGGGCACTGGTGTTTGGCTGGTGTTACTTACATGTAACAGTAAGCAAACTGTCTTTTCATCAGGTTGTATGAAAGCTAACCTCTTTCAGTGCTTGCTCCTTTTGTTTCCAGAGGAGCCAGGTTTGGCCAGGTATCAGGAAGATGGGTCTTCAGTGAAGAGTCAACAGTGCTGCTACTCTCCCTTTGTCCCAGACTCCCTTGGTGCCTGCACCCATCTTGGTATTCCCATCCACCAAGTGATGAGCAGGGGTTCCTTCAGCCAAAACAGTTGAGATCTATGGATGGTACTCTCACTCCAGAGAAGGGACATAATTGCAGTGGAAATCAAAACAGAGAGGGGAGCAGTGCTGCTCTCATCCCACAGCAGCCACAGGGAGCAAAATACACCTGAGCTCAGCTCCTCAGCTGGTCAAATGGACCAATTCAGAGTGACTCAAGGTATTGAATTGGAAGTGTAAAGACATAGCAGAGAGCAGCCCTGACTCTTGCTAGCAAGACATGGGTGATCTGATGGATCCTTTTTTCTTAGGTCCTGTCTATGCCTTGTCCTCAGAGGCTTCATCTGCCCAGGTCCCCCTGCCTTAAAGCCTGTCTTGCACAGAGAAAAAGGATCTTTCCAGTTTGCCTGGCAAGACCTTCCTAGCCTGAGGGCCTTTGCAAGCGGCCCAGGAAACCTTTCCCCATAACTGCAGGGTGCTCACTCAGGGCTGTGGTGCAATCATAATTTACCAGCATGGTGACTCCTACTAACCCTGCAGCACAGCTGCCTTGCCAGAGCTATAGATTAACTATTGCTCCTAAATCAAAGAGGTCTTCTCCAGGAAACATCACTAACGCTTCTGAGGCTGGTTGTATGCTGAGTTTTTGAGAAGAAGCTGTAAAATGAAGGTTTCAGCTAACATTGTTCGTCAGCCTGTAAAATCCTATAGAGGGGAGAAGAATATTTGTTATTTAAGGGTTTGTGCTGAGGCTTTCTGCCTTCTGTTTTCTTTATGGCTTTGGAGTGACACCTATGAAGTGGTGCTTGAAACATTTATGTGCTGTTTTCAGTGAACACCTGGAGAACGATCCCACTGCCCTTGCAGGGAACGCTGACAGGACAGGACAGGAAGGGATACCATAGCTCATTTTCACACCTGCAGGTCTAAGTTTATGCTACTTAATCCCGTAGTGGTCTTTGGCTAGTGCACCCACGGGAGCTGAATCACATTTGGTGTTGCAGGGGTGCTCTCCTCACACTCCCTGGAATGGGCACTGCTCTGCATCCTCCGGGAAGTGAAGACTCCTGCACAGAACTGATTGAAGATGTGCTATCAGGTCTGACAAGGAAAGAAGTCCTACTTCAGACAGGGCTTACAGCATCCATATGCTGGGGGCAGCCGTGATACTGTGGTAGTTTTCATTGTGGTGTGGTGCCCAAGAGATTTAGGAGCTGAATAGGAAGCTATGAGCATGCCCACAGTGCTCTGCCTGTCTTCTGAAGACTGGACTTAAGTGAAGCTCACAGCCTAAACCACTGATTTTGGAGGAGCTGAGGTGTGTTTCCTTAGTCCCCTTTGCAGGAGGCTCGATGTGGTGGTGTGACTGCAGTTCTCATCAGGACGAGTACATTAAAAATAGCAACAGACAAATGGGTTTGAAAAGAAAAGCAATTCAATGCAACAACAGCAGAAGAGAGAGCAGCTATTCCTTGAGAGATGGACTTAAGTAACTACCCTGTTGTAAAGTCAGTTGGATTCTCGAGATGAAAACAACAGGAGAAATTTTATTCTAAAAATAAAATAATTATCATCATCACCATCACCTTAAAGAAAATGGTAAATGAGAGCTGGAAGAAGCTTGACCATCTTTCCCGGGATAATAAAATAATCTTGTTCATATTGCTCATATCTGATTAACATCGTGTCTAATTGTCATGCTGGTTGCAGTTCCATTGCCAGTATAATTTTGAAGCATTTTACTGTTTTTTGCAAAAACTTGCCATCATGTAAGTTTTGATTTGTATATTACTCACTGGGAAGTGTAAGTATTTTTACCAACATTATACACAGTAATTAGCTAAGCCATGAGAATAAACACATCCAAACTTGTCAACATTTCACTTTTATTGGTGTGATCACTCACAGCATGTTCTGCATGGGCACATTTTTAGTGGGGCTGCTCATTCATCTCTTGGTGGTGTGCTGGTATGGGGATGTAGGCAGTGGTGGTGGGGAGACTGGGAACCAGATTGGGACCTGGGGGCATTACGCTCTTTTCTATTACTTCTGTCATAGGGAATAGGTAAGAGGAGGTGGGATTGTAACACAGTCCACAAGTACTGTGTTTTCATTGTCTGTTTGAGCAATATAATTGATTATAACTGATTAGCACAGGCTCTTGTATTAGGTTTATCCTCAATAAATTGTGGCTGTCTGCTGTGGATTAAGCTGCAAAATATGACTTGCAAGATGCTGACACTTGAGAGTAATGAAAGGCATTGTGTGTCTTCTACAATCTACTGTTTGTTCTTCACATTTTTTACAGTATAGAGGTACTGGGATTAGAGTCACTAGGCCGTGCCCAGTTCTTCTGCACTGAGAGCAGTGGGAAACAGCTAGGTGTCTCTCTGCACTTTCAGGTACTTCAGTGCTTTAAAAATCCGATCCCTGTGAGCTTTGTGTCATGTCCCTATCTTAAGATCAGCCTAACTGACTTGGAAGCAGGTGAAAATTTTACTAAAAATACTTGCTGGCCTGTTTCTAAGAGCAAGTTAGAAAACAAAGACAAAAAAGGGTGCTCTAGGTCTACGCCTTTCAAGTTTACATTTGTCAGGGGAGCATCTAATACAGCCATATGGAAAACTGGATCCTGCAGATGGGACATCTACATGGGATAATCTGCACCCACTGAGATCAGGGGGTCTTGTCACTTATGAAAAGCTGCTCCCAGCAGCATTTGAAGATCGGGACAAAGGGGTTGAGATGCCATGGCATCATGTCATCCCTCATACCCTTACAGATATCCTTCTCTTTTTTTTTAAGGATAAAATTAATGAGAAGGAAAAATTCTCAAGGAAAGGATGCAAATTCCACAACCCTGCTTATAAATAACACCAAGGCCTGAACTCAAAGTGATGGGAAAGTCACATTTTAAGCTGTGCCTGTGTCCTGGATTCACCCTGTTGAACGAGAAAGTAGTACTGTCACTTCGGATTGCCTACTCGCTGTTGCCCTGGCAGTGTCCAGGGTGGGAACAGTTGCATGCATCCACTGCCACGATTCTTCCGCGGCTGTGTCACATTTCTCTGGCTGCTCCTCAAAGGGGTTGTTTGTCCCTAAACTTGATGGCCTCCCCCAGACCCAGTCTCTGGTATTCAACGTGAACCTTGCTGGCAGAACGCATCCTGGCGGCCTTTTCCGTAAGGTCCTCGGAATGACCTGTGGCTCCCCAGCCGCTGCCCTTCGTCCTGTCCCTAAGCGCCTCCTGTGAACTTCCACAAAAGGACTCTCAACATAGCTGAGCAGCGTGATATGTCTTGGCATCCCTGCCTGGGCCTCTTCAAAATGTGCTTCCCCTTGTTCATAGCAATCAGGCCATTTCTGATGATGGTTCAGCAATGCCTCCCAGGCAAGTGAGGGCATGATCAGTCCTTCTTCTCCAAATTTTGTTCTGAGTGAGTCAGATAAGTCATCTAGGCAAGGAGAGGCTCTGCAAGTCAGGGGACAGCAATGGCTTGCAGTGTTCATGTGCCCCTCACAGCTGTGCTCAGAGAGGGAAAATCGGTTCTGGAGCCATGCACCCAAGGAGCCTCTGTGCTGCTGGGGTGCAGGGAGGCATCACCACCATCGCAGCATCTGAGATCATAGTTTGTGGAGCATAAGGTGGCCAAACTCTGTAATCACTCCTGTTTCCTTTCCAGTATGTCCCCTGGGAAATTACCCCCACTGATGTCAGGGGGGTCTTGTCACCAGGAGACTTTGCTACTTTTTTGGGTTTACCTAAAACTAACTGAAGAATGAGTGATACAAATATTTGTTCTCTTTTAGATGTGGCTTTCTAGATCTCTCTGTGCTGGTCTAGTGTTATAGTCCAGTGTTCCTGGCCCTAGAACTTCTGACATCTTGGGGCTAGGAGGTGGGCAGGTTCTGAATTTAGTGATTTTTATGGGATCCTTGACTGTAAAAGTGTCATTGTATCTAGCTGTACCTTCTAAAACAGTTCTGATATCTGGAGATACAGCAATGTGCTAGTAACAGGATGACAAAATCCAGAAGTAACTCCTCTGCCAGCTACCATGAAGTGGCCATTCTAAAAAAAAAGGAATTTTTCTTTCCATTGTTTTTTGGTGTTTCAGTCAATCAATTAATATTTCAATAGGAATCCTGTTAAGACTGGGTTTTATTTTATCATCTGTTAAGAACAGGCCAGGATATTTTATGAAAACAAGTCAGGGAAAAAATGTTTTCCATGATTATTTGCATTTGATGCAGCAGACAAACATATCCTATTCTCTCCTAAAAAAAAAAAAAAAAAAAATTCTCCAACTAGGCATTTTGCATAGTGATTGGGCAAAGGTTTTAAGCGGTTAAGTGTCCACCACGATACTTGATTAACTCCAGCCATGGCTCAGCATGCCACTCATTCTTCTGCCATAGGAATAATGCATCTTAGACAGGAGAACTGATAAACTTCACCCATGCTGGGGCATATGAAGACAGAAGCAGTTTTCCTGGGAAGTGCATGGCCCACACCCCCACTCAGATGATGTATTCTAAACTAGCCTCTGTTTCTGCAGTTCTTCTTAGCAGCAAAAGGCCTTGGGATCAGGCTGTCTGGATGGTGGGGCAAAGAGCAGCCTGGAATGGAGGAAGCAGGAACTTTTGCTGTTTCACTTGTCAGTACAGCAGTTTCAGTAGGAGCAAAAGCCGTGTGAGTGCTGTGCGTTTACAGAGCACAACACCTCCACTGTGGACTTGAAGGACAGTGGGATGTTAGTCCTTTGAGAGGGGAATCGAAGCACCAGGTTGTTAAAGAACATTGTTCAAGGCCAAACATCCCACCCCACACAGTACTGGAAAGAAATGCAAGCCTCTTGCCTTTCAAACTCTTGTGTAAATAATTTTTCTCTACTCCCTCCTGTAGAGTGGTGTAAGGTTTCCAGTGTACTGGAGAAAATAAGCATAGCATAGACATACAGAATAAAAGGAAGATATGAAACAGTTTGCACTGAGGTGTGACTTTTCAGGAAACAAACTACAAGTGCCTTGTAAACGGTTTTTTAGATTATTGGATGCAAAGAAGGATTTGTCCTGTATCCATGGATGGAAACATGAACAGAATTTGCTTTAACTAAATCCCACTAACATGCCAGTCTTGTGTGCTTGTATTGCTGATATCAGGAGGTAGACTATGGTAAGAAACTCAATTGCTCAAGACATGCAGAACTTAAATATAAGGATATTGCAAACGCAGAAGGTGAGAATATATGTTTCCCATTCAACTTTTAATTCCTGCTTGATGTGTAAATTTAAAGTGCCTAAATGGTGGTCCTGGGCTTTTCTTTTCTCCTGTTTGCCTTTTAAAGATCCGTCTCAAATGAGATTGTAAAATTGTCTATGTTTTATCCCAAAATTCACTGAGTAGCAAAAGAAACTAAGAATATGCAGGGAAAGGGGTACCACCTGTGAGGCCTCTGTTAACTGAAGCACTGAAGCACTGGTGGTTGGTGCTGCTGAAGGCAGGAGTCTAACCTTGTGGCCAGTGTCAGAGCTGCCCTTGCAAGGGCTGCAGGCGAGGAGCCTCCTGCACACTGACTGAAGTGTTGTGCCCATTGGGAAAGGCTGGCATGGCATGCCACAGCCTCAGCTCCCCTGTGCAAGCTGTGGATCAGATTGTCTGTGATGGTATCCTACATCTTTACATCTCTCAAGGACACTCTTGCAGAGCATGGGAGACCTTCAATTTATGCAGCCTAGGCTGACTCTTCCTGCCTGCAGCAGCCACCATCGCCATTCCCCAGGCCCATTTGCTTCCTAAGCTACAGTAGATGCATTATTAGCACTAGGATGAATTAAAAAGCCTGCACAACCTGGGAGAAAGCCTGTATTTAGCATCTCCTCTGTTGCAGCAGGCAGCTCTTGTCTCTGCTCTGCTCTGCCCTGCGGATGGGATGATATCCCCTTAATCCCAGCACAAGAGCCCAGGGCTGGGCACCAAACCTGGCTGCAGCTACAATCCCGTCACCACAAGTGAGTACAGGGGGAATCAAGGGGAAAAAAACCCCAAGAGTTAACTGCACAGCATTATCATAAAAAGTATATGTGCACAAGGGGCTATTCTCTTTGCTGTGTTTATGTGGCTCCCTTTTCGTGCTAATAGCAGCGATGTTTCTATGTCCTGTGGTGGGAACAAACCTCTTTGTGAATAATATAGTGTTAAGTCCTGGGTAACACATTAAAATGCCAGTAAAATCAGTGCAATAAGATTAACTCTGGCAACTCCAGCTTGTGACCAAACTACTTTTAACATTATAAAATCTGTTGCTCCTCTCCCATGTATAGGCATACCATATTTTGCTCTTTCAAGTCAGAACATGCTTTGTGAATTTCTATCTCTCCTGCTTCCTTTTTTTTTGTTTTTTAATATATATCTCAATCCTCTCCCCTGTCCTCTCAGAAGAACAGTAAAAATGAGAGTTCAAAGTTTCAGGGAAATCAAGACACTTGTATTTCAATTTGCAATAGAGAACCCCATACTATACTTTAAAGGCAGGCTGGGTGTTTGATGTAAACCAGGAGAAACTATGTATGGGTGTGCTTGTACACGTGGTACCTACAAATACCACGTGCTCATTAATCTGTAATCTCAGCAATACCTAGACAAACAGAGAGTTTAGGAACCATAAGAAAAGGCCATGGGATTAGGAGAAGGCCCTTTTAATTCCACTTTTCTGCTTTTCCATCCTTCTCCCCCATCCCCTGCTTTTATAGCAGCAAACCTAGGTGTCTGTGGAACTCATTTACATGCTTTGCTTCCATTGCCTGCTCCCCTAATTTACTCCATATGTTTATTGCCTTTTGTGTGCAATACTCCTGCCTGTGTTTCCTTTTGCTTATAATTTCCTAATTTTTCAGGTTCTACCTCTTGTGAGTTGGTTTCTTTTTTGTTTTGTTTTGTTGTTTTGGGTTTTTTTTAACCTGCTCACACACGTGTGATCTCTGTGAAATTTCTGCTTGAAGCCAAGGCAGCAGCATTCACCAGTGCTACTTGGAGCCTTGGCAAAGCAGAGCTCTTAAAGCAGTGCCTTGTTCAGAGGTGCTACACTAAGGCTGCAGACAGGATGGGACCTACGGGGAGATTCAATTAGTATGATTGCTTAGCGAGCCAGCACTCCCCTTCTCCTCTGTTGATTTGGGAGCCGCGGCTTTCTAGAATAGGCCCACAAGGAAAGGAAATATCAAGACACCTCTCAGTACATGGCTTGGTTTAACAAAATACACAGCAGCTCCAACTTGACAGAAGAATGCTTGGAGTCTGAGACTGCAATCTTGAGCCCAAGATTTGTTTTCAAAAGTATTAACTGTGATGTTTGCAATAAAACCACTGTACTTGCCACTGCTGCAGTTCTCTTATGCCCTGATACTCATCAATGANGGTACTTGCCACTGATGTGCATTTCTTTTATGTGCAGTTCTTTTATGCCCTGATACTCATCAATGAATTTTTGTTTATGGGCAGGGACTGGGCATTATCTATGCTACATCTTGTGGATACCCCTCAAGCCAGACACATTGATGGAGACCCTGCAAGCATGATCCTCACAAGACTTTCAAATGCTTGGGTATCTAGATATCCTAGGAGAGTGCTGACTGACCAGAACTTTTTTGACTTTCAATGAAACTCGCAGCTTTGTGCTCCTCCACAAAATCTTGTGATTCCAGAAGTCTTAGACAGAACCATGGGAATGCCATACGTGACCACAGGCACTCTGCAACAGACACAACTTAGAGTGTTCTGCCCACCTATGGCCAGGCACGAGCTGCCCACGAGGCTGGTGTGGGGCTGATGGACTGCAGGGTGGAATACAAGTCTGTGGCTCACACACCTGGCTTGAGCTGCTGAGCTCCCTCTCAAGTCTGTGACACATCTCAGCAACCACAAAAGGCAAAGAGCTGCTGCTGAGTTTACTTTGCAAGTAACTCATGGCCGGTAAAAGAATAACAATTAGTTTTAGATTTTTTTTTTTAACTGTGGTAAAACAAGCAGTAAGTTTAGTGTGTATGCACACAAGTATGGGAACATATTAGCAAATTACTAGTTAATTTCTTAGATACAATTCCTCTTTTTCTTCCCAATTATGCAAGAGTACAAGTCTTTGTGGGGCTTTTTATGTCATCTTCAGTGGCTCTTCTTTCCAAAAGGATGGAGGTTATTGCTTCAGTGATGGCCCAATTCTTTATTCAGAAACACTTAATGTTGTCCTTAGCTTTAAACGTGGGAGTTATCTGTTTGCCTGCAGGGTCAGACCCATGGATTCTGCATGTGCTTGCATACCATCACTTGCCACTGTGCTGAGTAACCTCTTCATAGAGGTCTCTTATGTCTATGTCTGTATTTACATCTCGCTCAAGATGTACATCTATTCTGTGTCATTCCCCAAGATGCAGTATTATGCAGCTGTAGATAAATTAATAGGTACAGATACATACATATAAAACCAAAGCATACGAATACATTTTGTGGGGGAATTCTAGCTGTAAAGTCTTACAGAAACCTAGATCTGCTTAAATGTGTCTCCCAAGGCAAATTCTGTGGGTTGTTATCCACTTCACTGTTTCTGACTGCCCTGCAGTGCAGGTGCCTTTAGTAGTGAAGCAAAATTACATCAGGCTCAATTCCCTCTGAGCAGGACTTTGCCTTCCTTAGCTGCAGTGGTGATTAGAGATGAGGGCCAGTGATCCGTGCACCACATGCTGGTACTGGCATTCACTGGTGGTGGCACAACCCAGTTCATGTCTTTTTATCTCATACTCCTCAAAGGTATTGGGTGCTAGACTTCTCAAATACAGATCCCCCTGGAATTATTAACCAAAGTCATTATTGGAAAGCTTGTACCCAAAACAAGATACGTATTTCTGACATTGCACCTATTCCACCTTCTTGATTCTCTAGAGAAATTGTGGAATTAAGTAACCTGATCATTTTTGGCAAAGGAGTAGGAGACACGGGTACAGAGCATTGCTACCCCCCTTCTGTCCCTCTTGATTCCTAAAGCTTCAGCCAGCCAGCAGCTTGGTAACAATGTCTAGGATTGTCTGGCCAGGGAAAAAGCATAGGGCAGGATGGAGGGCACCCACAGGGGAAGTGAGACTTGGGTCTAGAAGGAGGGAAGGCAGAGACAGCAGGGAAGAGGTGCCTGGGGTGCCCATGAGCATGTGAGAACCAACACATTGCTGGAGGTGAGAGAAATTACACAGGTGAAAATGCCAGTCCTGCAGAAGTCCAGGAAAGTTTTCTCTTTTCCTTGTTTGGAGCCAGAGTCCCCCTCTTTGCTTTTAATACAACCAAACACTTATATCTAGGTACTTTCTTACCTGGCATGGAGATGTATCCTCCTTGGCCATTGCTATGGGGCTTCTATTGAAAACAGTCTCCAGGGCATTACTGTGGCTTTTGGTTCAGGGATGGCATCTCTGTAACACTCCAGTTGCCTCTGACTTGAGCTTAAATCCCTGTGAGGAGATGGGGAGTGTTTTGTGTTCACCTTGATGCCAACCTTGTCCTTTCAGTACACGATGGCAGCTCCCATCAGGGGTGTCCTGTGTGCCTGAGTACTCATCCTTTGGGTGTGTTTTTGTTAAAAGGGACCCAAGCAGTGCACTTGGGCAAAAGTGCAAAGTGCAAAGTGCAAAAGTGCAAAGTGCAAAGCATTTTGCTTTGGGAAAGCAAATGCCATGGCTGTGTCAGACGTGGGGAGAAATGTGCTTTCCTGGGCACTGGAAAGATGTGAGGTGTTTTTGTGGAGCACAGGTAGCTTTTGTGAAGCCAGTGGGGATTGGCCTGGTTCCAAGTCACACAACAAATTCACTACAAATTTTGGCTGGGCCGCCGCCACCCACCACTCCCCACAGCTGGTGTTACACATCTGCGTGTTGTATCTCAACATCTATTCCATTTTTGGGAGCAGAGGCGAGGAGAGTGAGGCTCTCTCTCATGCCATCCTGCCTTTTTCCTGGGGCAGGGCATGCTGCCTGGGCTGCGCAGGGGCACAGGGCATCGCCTTGTGGGAAACAGGCTGCTCTAGCCACTGCTCCTGGCTCAGCTCCCCAAATTTTCCGTTCAGTTCCACGTCTCAGGATCGTCTACACCTTACAGGAGACAGCCAGACCTGCCCTCTTTTCCCTCCTCAGCCCCCATGGGGGAACAATGAAATCCACCTTTACATTTTTTTGTAGCCCTGCAGAGTTTTGCTGATCTTCACAGGTGAAAATCTGACCTGCTGTTTGGATATTTGCCTGCAAACCCACCTTGATAATTTTTCCTTTGTTTCATTTAACATGTCAAATTGAGGTTAAGGTTTTCACACTTCTGATTTTTTAACAGTTACTGATTTTACCATGTTTGGTTTGGCAGCTTGAAAAAAAAAATCAACAGAAGGATTACATTTCAGTGGCACAACACCGTAATCCTCAGGCAAATTATTTGTCCAAGCTTAATATGAAGTACTTAGGATGTATTGTTTGATGTAAACACTAGTTCTAATAAAATGGTGCCTGAGGTACAGTTCTTCAACTTGTAATACCCTATTTGCGTTGGCCTGTACACATTGGATTTGAAACCATTATGATAAAATATATCCTCTTTAGCATGATTAAAAAAATAAAATCAACAGAAATCCACAGCAGAGGGCCTACTCTCCAAGAAAGGACACTGAATGCAGCAAGGAGCCTCCTGTGTGCACTGCAAGTGGTGTCAATCAGAATTATGCCCCAGCACTGATGGGATGCATCTAGGGCAGAAATCAGCTCTCTATGGGCAGCACTTGGTCTGTTCTTGAGCATCCTGAGGAAAGAGGCTTTTCTACCCCCCCAGCTCTGAACTGATATTCTGGACTCCATCTGAAGTCCTTCCTGGCTTTTCCCTGAGTCACCCCACCTATTTGAAATTATTCGTGTTTGGCAATACAAATATGCTCCAGTTGCGACCAAGGGTCTTATTAAAATGCTGGATTTTAAAGAATCAGTTAGAGGAGCTGGAGGACTATCTAGGGAGGGGTTGAGGGCACGGGGGCAGAAACACAGCACAGCAGGAACCCCTGCACAAGTCGAGCCCCATTGAGGAGCAGCCAGCTTAGCACCAGCAGGCAAAAACCTTCGTCATGTCAAGACATTACATTTGTCTTACTACTCCATTAATACACCAGTGACAGAAAGTCACTTCCAGCGACCTCCCCTGCTGCTTGTGCTACCTGGATTCCTGTGAAAGATTTTCACAGAAATATGAGGAAATATGAGGAAATCCTCGGTTCTGGCAATCTTATGGCAGAGTGGAGCTCCACTGCTGCCTGAGTGCTTTTTGCAAGAGGGAAAATACCAACATTTTGGGTTGGCTTCCTTGTTCTCAGCCAGCCTTGGCTTGTTCAAAATAGTGCTGTCCTTATGCCAGTCTTTCAAGCCCTTTTACTGAGCAGGATCACAAGTGTAATGATAAACAGGTAAAAGATATCCCTTTCATGGAGATTCTCTGTAGCAGAAATGAAGATTGAGAGAGAAATTAATTAAATAAAAGAGAAGGTGAGGAAATGCTTGGAGACATACCCATGAACAAGAAGTAGTAAAAAAATTTACAGGCACTGATGTTAGATACCAGGTGCACTTATTATCAGCTTGCATAATATTTTGAGTTCTTCCCTACTACACAGTAAAAGTGGTGAATGCTTTAGTCAAGAAAATAGGGAAGTGGACTTCACGTGACTCTGTGGTAGAAATTCCCAAATGACAAAGGTCCTTCTGCAAGCCCTGGACTTTCTATCCCTCTGGCTGAAGGACAGCTCTGCTCAGCTGTGGAGGTCTCTCCTGTTGCTGTTTGTGTTCCACTTCTGTCCCTGCTCCCACTCCCAGGGGGTTGGTCCTCACCAGAGCTAGCCTGGATGTCGAGAGTTGCTTTTATTACTTTTCTGGGGGAACTTTTTCCTTCATCGAATATGTGGTGTGTTGACCCTGGCTGGCTGCAGATGCCCATCAAGCTGCCCATCACTCCCCTCCTCATCTGTGCAGGGGAAAGAAAATACAGTGAAAGGTTTCTGGGTTGAGATAAGGGCAGGGAGAGATCACTCACCAATTACTGTTGCAGGCAAAACAGGCTTGACTTGAGGAAAATCAATTTAATTTTTTACCAATCAAATCAGAGTAGCATAATGAGAAAATATAAACAAATCTTTAAACACCTACACCCCACTCCTCCCCTCCCTTCTTTCCAGGCTTAACTTCACTCCTGATTTTCTCTACCTCCTCCCCACAGCAATTGAAATGGGGGTTGCTCTCAGTTCATCACACTGTGGTCTCTGCCACTCCTTCCTCCTCAGGGGCAGAACTTCTCAGACTCTTCCCCTGCTCCAGCGTGGGGTCCCTTCCCAAAACCCTGCCAAGCAAACCAACACAGGCAATCTCAAAGCACCCAGCAAGCAGGACTTTTGACACTGCCAGAATAGCTCCTCCATGTCTGAACATGTCTTGGCCAAGCAAGAAGGGAGCCAGGGCATCGCAGAGAAGGATGCTGAGCCAAGTCATGGAGGCTGGGAGGGAAAAGGTTAACATTGCAGCTGTTATGATGCCACTGGGAAGCAATTACACTGGTTCCCAAGTAAGCTTTCCATCTGCAGTGAAGTGCATTTAAGGATAGAGACGTTGCTTTCACTTTAATAATGATAACCTTGCACCACAGGGCCAACAGACAGCTCTGCCTTTTTGGGCTCCCCTTTCCCCCTCAACATTTCTCATGTTTCTTGTATTGCATAGTGAGCAACATGGGACCCACATTTTCACTCATCAGGGAGTGGGTTGTGCCTTTCAGCCTCTTTGAAAGCAAAGCAGCCTTGCAGTCTGTGTGAGGCACCAGTGGTGAGGTACAAGGGGACTTTGCCTGAACAGAGGTCTCAGGTTGGATGGGAGAGGAGCAGTACCTCACCAATTTGTGACACATTCCTGTTTTCCCCCAGAAGAAGCATTAATTGTGCCTGGAGAAAATGTTCAGCTTTTCTTGTTCAGTGCCTTGAGTTAGCTCACGGGACAATCTCATGAAAGAGGAGCATAATCAGATATTCCCGTGTCCTGGGCTCCCTATCTACGGTCACCTACAGCAGGCCACGAGAGCCTGGGTATATTAGCTGGGTATATATATCCTCTATTGTATAGAGGACTGTAAGAAAAACCACCTAATGCTTCTGGTTGACCCTGCACCTGACTACACAATAAAAGAGACCTGACTTGTCCTACTTGTCCTAAGTAAAGTGTGTGTGGATTGACACAGTTGAAAAAAGAAAAGGCAAGAACTAAACCTCTCCACCTGCCTCCTCCTCCTGCCCTTGTGGAAGCTGAACAGATTTCTGTCAGGGTGGGGCTGGGGAGATGAAAAACGCAAACAGCATCCATTCTTCCCCTCATCTCTCGAGCTTGGCTTCACAATCAGCCTTCCAGTGAAAATAGAAAAGGGTGTGAAAATTCAAGAAGCTACAACAACAGATGATGGGTTTCTACCCTTTCCCCAGAAAATATCATTCAAGTCACTACTTGTACTTGATGCTGCTCTTGGCTTCCAATTTTGCCTGTGGCAGCTTCTCGTAAGAAAGTCTTTTTGGAGGTCCCTTTTCCAATCACGTGGTGTGACCACATATTTGTTGGTTTTGGGAGAAATGTCAGAGTGTTTTGGGAAGGTGACAAGGCGTCATGATTTGCTAAGCTGTTGGGAGACACCGTGTCCCAGCTCCAGCACAGTGACCGGAGCTGTCATTGCTGCTGCTCGAGGCCACCACACCCACAGAGACTCGGCACTCTGAGAGTGAACCTGGGCAGCACCACCAGGCTTAGCTCCAAAACCCTGCCTCAGGGGCATGGGGAACTGCACACAATGATGGCCATGCAGCTGCTGCCACCACTTCTTGCTCCAGCCCCACATGCCCATGGCTGGAGGTTGCACTCCTGAGCCTGTTGCTGAGGTCACTGTGACCCGGGGCGCGTTGCAGTCCCTGCACATCCGCTTCGTCATTTTAAAAACCAGCGCAGCAATGCTTAGCCCCAAACCTAGGAGGGAATTACACTCTGAGGCTGATCAGATAACAGCTGTGCCTTCCACTCTGGGAGCAGGGGCTGAAATTATACCATGTAATTATAATGTAGTTAACCTGTGACTGTGCTTTATATAATTTTTTCCCCTCCAAGCCAATTATTACTAAAACTGTAAACTCAGTATGACTGAGTTGTTTATCACTGCCCTGAGAGGAAATCATCATTTGGCTTCACACTCCTCAGAAGCCAGGTACACTACTTACCTTGTATTTACTCTGTCATTAGGATAACATTATTATTAATTCTGCTATTTTTCCGGTGTTAGCACAATATTGTTGGTATTAATAACACTTAATTCAGGTCCTCAGTTCCTTAGGAGGAATCACAGCCCTCGGTTGTTATTAAGCTTGCAACTGGGTAATAAGCAGTTTGTTCCAGCAAAATTATGGTCTTTATGGCAAGGTGGCAATAGACCAGGGGAGCCTCACCTGCTTGACAAAGCCAGTGGAAAAATACTCCCCTGGGCTCAATGAGCTTTGAATCTGGCTCCCTGCAAGTGAAAAGAGCCAGAACGGAGCACAGGATCTACAGCTTTGTTATGACCAAGACTTCAGCAGCCTCAGACAGGGTTGCTGGTGTCACCTGTGATTGTGGCCGACGTGCCTCTGCAAAGGTGAGTCCCAGCAAGGGGCTGTCAGCAGGGGCAGGGGACTTTGCTATTGTTAATTTATGCAATGGAGGGTAGGAAAAGGGAAGGCAAAGCGTGCTCTCAGGGCTGGCGGTGGCTCCTGAAAGGCCATCCCTGGTACCAGAGCAGCGGATCTGAGAGACTGTGATGGGTTGATGTGTGTGCTCCTGTCACATGCAGGGCCTCTGTATGTTCACGTGAAGCAGCAAACACTGAGGTAGAAAGCTAGGGCTGGGCACTGGAATGAAAGTATGGCTTGATCCTTCAAAATATTTCTCAGGGACTATCCTTTGAATCTGCTCTTTGACAGGTTATCTTATCTGCAGAGATGTAAACTTTACTCTGGTCCTGCAGAAGTTTCTGTGGAATGTTTTTCTCATGCATGACTTAAAAAGTGACATCCCCTTAGATGCTCTAAGTTCCCAAGCAAGGACACGTCTTCAACTGGAACACACTGGGAGGTACGGCTGTACATTCAGAAATGGTACATTGCAATTTGTCCCCTAGATGACCTGAGAAAAGCAGCCTTCACCCCACTCCCCTTTTTTCTGGACTCCTTGGTTTGCAGAGAAAGGTGTCTGCTGCCAGCTAAATAATCTACATTGCACAAGTTTATGAAAACATTCTTTTTTGCTACTTCATATTTTTTCAGCCTTTCTAAACATATTTTTTCCCCAAACAACTCTGCCTGAAATCTCATGCAATAAATCAGAGATAGCCTTTCCTCTATGCCATCAGATATGAAAACACATTTTTCTCTTCCATGCTGCTAAAAACCTATCTATTTTGCTCTCAGTAGCTATTTGCTTGCCTGTGCTTCCTCATACAGAAACCAGCTTTTGCTTCACTACCGTTTTCACTCCAAAATGCCCAGGGTGAGTGCAGGGTTCTGTGCAGGGTTCATTAATAAAACGCCCCTCTCCCACCACTGTGCTGACTCCTTGCAAACCCAGCAGTGGGCAGAATGTGATCAAGGAAGATGCACTGATAGACGCATCTTACCAGAAAGCTTCCACATAATTAACAACATTTGCAGCCTTAAGTTAGAGTGCATTTTAGAGGCAGTGTGTGTCTATTGCTTTCTGCTCTCCACGTGAATTCAACTGATCCTAACTGGGCTGACTTTCAGCAGTATAATGATAAAAAAAGAAAAAATAGTGGTGTATTTTTTTTTTCTTTTTGGTAAGGATTGTGTGTGGGGGTGTGTGTTTGGTTGGGCTTTTTTGTTTGTTTGTTTGTTTTAACTTGTGTGGAGAAAGAGCATACTGTCATGCTGCTGTCAGCCAAATTGCCCCATTTCTTTGTTCATGGAACAGCTTCTATATGCTTACACCTCTGGCAGCACAAGAAACAGAGGTCAAATCGTTGTCCTCTGACTCAGGTTGTCAAGCTGTGACTTTCACAAGTAGCTGTCTTGCAGCCAAAAATTTTTACTTCTGTGAGTAGCTCCTCTTCATGGTGTGTGCAGGCTGGGCATGAGCAGCCTGGCCCACTGCAAATGTCACCAACAAGCCTCGTTGCTTTGGAGCTGGAGAGATCCGGCAGCTGCCTCGGCCTCTGCTGGGTTACGTTGAGCTCATTAAGAAAATATTGATCAGGCAGAAGTTTGAGCAGGGTTTGATGCAGCTTGCTTCCTTTGAAGCCGCACAGATCTCGAGCAGATTGCTGGAGCAGGAGAGGGGAGCATGCGCGTGCACACACGGGAGAGCGAGAGAGGGAAATCAAACGCTCTGAATTGAGAAACCTTGCCAAAAAAATCTCTGGGTCGAGTTTGGGCTGAGAATGCGAGCATCAGATAAAAATAACAAGTCACACGGCCGAGGACAGAGCGCAGGGCTCGGCTCTCGCCCGGGGCCGCGCATGGCTCCTGAGCAGCGCCGAGCGAGGGCAGCCCGGCAGCCTCCTCCGGCAGCAGGCTGGAGTAGAGGAGCGCTGCGTTTGATGTATGAGCCTTGGCTTGCCATTGTGAGTCACCCCAGAACTGGCTGTAGGCGAAACAAAAATCTTTTGTGATTAATTAGAAAAACTGGACAATTATGAATTGACTGCACACAGCCAGCGCACGGTAATATAAATAGTAATGAAGCCGGCTGGATGTGATGAACACGCTGTGTTTATGCGAGATCGCAGAAGAAAGGATCCGATTTAGGTGGTGTCAGTTTAAATAACGTAATTTCTGCTCTCTGACTCTTTGTTCGGTCTTTACCCAGGATTAGATCTGAAACTTTAAAACTGAGTTTTAGTTGTCTTATCTAAATGTCTGGTTGTTCTTTTGATGTCTGCCCGAAACATATGCTTCTCTTCAATGACCATCTAAAATTATTATGTTACAATGAATGAATAAGTCTAGCAGCGCTGTAAGTGGTGTGCAGTTATTGTTGCTCCTTTGTGTTTGTCAGTAGCCCTTGCACAGGGTCTGACAGGCTCCATCCGTGCACAGGGATCGGAAGAGTATTTGAATTCCCCAGGATTTTGGTAGTTTTCAGAGGGGAGCGAGGTAAGAAAAAAAGATCTATAGGCGTCTCTCTGAAGCACAATGGATAATTACATTCACAGTGTTCTACATCACTCTTCATTTAGCTGCCACCTAATTAAAAAAATATATCGGCGATCAGATGACGTCAGCGGCAGAATTTGCCGCCGATGTCGGGGCTCGCCCCGCGCTGCTGACAGGAGGGACAACGCTGCCTCTGATTTGGGGCGCCCTGCCCGCTGCTCCCCTTCGGCCCGGCGAGAACAAATTCCTCCCCGTCCGTAGGTCCATGAGCAGGGTGCCGTCCCGTCACATGTCGTGACAATCACGAAATCGCGACAGCAGGTTAAATCGCAACCCGCCCCTCCCTCCAGCCCCCACCCGCCGCCAAGGGAGGAGCCCATCCCTCTCCCGAGCCTGGGCAGGGTTTGTTCCCCGAGGGGCGATTGCCCGGTGCCTCCCGGGGCCGGTGCCCGCGCCCATCGCTTTGTTCTCCGGTGCCCCCGGGGGGAGCGGTCCCTGTCGCGATACGCTCCCGACTCCTCGCTGGGAGCCGCCGGGGGATCATCGCCCTCGGCACGGGAGCCCCTGGCAGGGAGCGACCTGCCAAACAGGTCCAGACCCCTCTCTGAGGGGAGAAATGGGGAGAAATGGAGCATCCACACGGGGCAGCTGCTAACGCGGTCCGGAGTACCCGCGGCACGGCCCCGTTCGCCACCTTCACACCTGGAATTTCTTGGCCGTTTCGTTTCACTGGGGAGATTTTAATCCGAGTATTTCATACATCCAGGCTAAAATCATGCCTGGTGCAGAAGGACCTATGAATGTATTTCTGGAGAGGGCTCCTGGAGGAAAAGTGCTGCACACTTCCAACTCGAGAAGTAGTGGTAGTGATGTCCACGTGGTCTTAAATTAACATTGAAATCCTGAAACAAAAAAATAGACATCACTGTAAGGTAAAGGCATGTCTCTGCTTCAGTTTGCCGCACTTTTACAGCCTCTGAGACAAAGCGAGACGATTCGGTGGGGCAGGTGTGAGGGGCAAGGTGATTATAAACATTACTTTACGATTGCTATCGATCTTTCAGCAGATACTGTTGACAGAAGGTGGAGATAACATCATGCCAAACAGCGAATGGCTCATGATGGTATTAAGTATTCTCAGATAGTATTGTGGATTTTTTTACACTTTAGACGCTGCCTGCATTAGTGGAGCACTGATTAAAAGCTTTGAGTACAGCTGCAAACTGCTGCAAATAATAGTGCAAGCACTGTGGGCCTTACCCAGTGAAGTGTCCCACACACGTGCAGGGATATGTGCGGTGACACTGGGGTATATTTTTAGCTGTAATGTCAAATTTAATGAAACTATGCAGTGTCTCACACCTTTAGTGAAATGCTCTAACCTCTCGAGGTCTTAATCATGAACGTTTGAGCAGAAGCATAGCCTGAAACTTTGGCTGAAGAATCACCCTTTTGAATTTCATCTGGAAGCGTAGGGTAACAATGACAGCACTATTAACCACATTACTTTTTCTTGAATCTCTACCAACTCATCTAGCCTAAAAGAAAAGCTGGGTCTTTATCCTGCAAATCCTCCATGCACAAAATTTTCATTGCAGTCAATGATATCTGACTTAGCAATTGATTTTCTCATTATTGTTCCCATGTCAATTATTTCCCCAGTCTGAGTCTATCTGCATTGCAATGAGGAGTCTGACCTCAACGCAAGTACTATGTGTTAGTTTTTAATCCAGTGAGCTGGGGTGTCCCTCACTGCTAAGGCATGGCAGCAGTGGGGGCATCAACCTCCCAGCCACATGCTCTGCACCTACTGGAGTTTTCACTTCTCTTTGCATGTTGTATTCTGATCACAGCACGGGCAGCCCCCACACAGTTTGTCAAGTTTTTGGTGGGCTCCCCCATCTGCATCCCTCTAAAAGCTTCCCCCTCTGCAACACTCTGTGGCTGCTCTTCCTACAGGACTCTGGGCTCATTGTGTCCCTGTCTGCCCACCCTTCCCGGAACAACTCAAGTCTTCAGAAATCTCCAGGCAGATAAGTCAAAGTGATTTACAACGCAGTTGGTGTTTCTGTGGGTGCGGCTGTGCAGACTCACTTCAGTCCATGTGTCTCATGTCCATGACATGGCCGATATGAAGACACTGTCCTCTGTCACTGCCTGGGACCTGCTTGCCCAGCAGTGAGCCAGATCCAATTGCATGCCATTATATTCCCTTTTTAGAGTCCTTTTGCTAAAAACCCATATATTTTGCTTTTCATTACATCATATGCCAAATTATAAGGAAGTCCTTCAAAATAATAGTAATTGGAAGCTAAATTTGCTGGTTGATGATGGCTATTGCTGTCCGTTTTATCTGGAAATGATGCAAGAACTTTTTCAGGCTATGAAACATTCCACTGCCCGTTCTGCCACCTGAGTTGAAGTTTTTCACCAGGCTTTGGAGGATGCCACTCTTTACAGCTTTGACAGAGAGGAGCTTTGCTAAGCTTGTGCTCTGAGCTCCTGCTCTGGGCCAGGGAGAGGATGACTATGTCCTTTCCATAGGGCAGAGGTCAGTGTCTTTATTTCAGTGACTGCTATTAACTATACCTCTGAAAGAGGAAAAAAGGATTGAAAGCAAACATGACAAGCTAGCAGCAACCTACTTCCTACTGCCCCCCAAACACGTACTCGAATTAATGCACATAGTGTGTACATGGGGATGGGGAGGACAAGAAGACCAGAAAACCCTTGGTGCCAAGAGGCTATTGAGCTGCACGGGGCTTGGGTTAGCAGCCGTGTCCCGAGCACCTCTTGGGACTTTCCCATCATGTTCCCCGTTCCTCGTTGCCAGCATCTGTTCAGCAGCACCTGGCATCTGTGTCACTTTCACGTTTTGTTTTTTTGTCACCCGTAGCAGGGTGAGCATGTGCTGCTTTCTGCCAGCACAAGAACCATGCCAACTTCTTTTGGATGTCCTCAAGGTACAGCCAGCAGCTCCAGGTCCTCCTGCAGGCCTTCCTGTAATGCAGGCTCCTCATATTTGACTTTGGCACAGACACAATATTCGTCAGCATGTCAGGTTCCCAAATACTTACTTGCTGAAATCTCTTTTATTTAGATAGCAGCTATTTGGCAACTTTGGATCGTGCTCTTGTCCTGGCATAACCTTCTCCTGTAACTATACCTCAGAATTAATTGTATTTGCTCAAGAAGTTGGCAGGATTGTGATTTCCCTTCTCCCTACTTGTCCCAAACGGGTGAGCCTAATAAAATGTTGTGAGGTGTGTTATGATATTGTAACGATGACAAATATCAATCTTTTTACTCAACCAAGACTTTTTGTTATCAAGTCCTTTATCATTTGCCATCTGCCAGGCTGTTTGATATTGCATGGTGTAGGCTGGGCATGGTGTTCCTGACTGAATTTCAAAGATAATTTGGTCAGATGAACCGCTTATAAGCTATGGTAGTTGTTTCTAACTTAAATGAAAATGCATGTAAAGAAAGCTAGGACTTGTAATTGGTTAATCCAATGACATGAGCTGTGCAACACCTTATCAAAACATGTAAAGCTGAGCCAGAAGAAGATAGCAAATGAGAGGAAGCTTACTCAGTGACCTTTCTGGTTTAAATCACATAGGTATCCATCTGTCAGGTACCAAAAACTTTCAAGAATACCTTGTTGTTTCTCCAGTTCTGAGAGGATGTTGCTCCTGCTATTTATTACAGAATCACTCTGTTATCTTATCTCATCTCTGGTGGGCGCACTTCTATCTACAAAGGAACATTTCCAGCTCTGTTCTTGTGCCTCAGCTGAATGCTGAAGGCTATGACTAAGATTTTTGACTGTTTTAGGATGATATGCTATTCAGTGTCTTTATCTTCTGTTATCCAAGGAAAGATGTTTATCTGGAGGTGTACCTAGACCCCGTGTGTTGGCTGCTCATCTGGAGCCATGCTTTCAAAATCCAGTCAGGCTGGGTCAGGTTCTGAGTTTGCCTCAAAACAGATGCAAGTTGACTTTGGTTCAAGTAGGACATGAGGAAAGGCAGGGCTAACATTTGCTTCATATTAGTCTTCTGAAATTCCTTGCTCCCTTTATACTGAGTGTGAGCTCATTTTGCAATTTTCTGGACAGATATGTGCAGTTGGCCAGAATATGGTAAATGGCATCCTTAAGATGATTTCTGATTTCTAGTGCTATATGGACTCACTCATTTTCACCACGATTTGTTTCTACCCATACTTGTGAATGCAAGAGTTTCATCAGCAAGCTCTTTTCATTTTTTTTTTTTATTTTTCCAATTTTCAGTTGCAGTGGAGTCTCATTGTACCTTGTTGACAAACAAACCTTCAAAGACCAGGTGAGATTGCATCAGATTCTTTGTTACTCTCCAGTTGTTTCATTAGGGGTGTTTCTGAGACTCTTTTGCTTAATTCCCAGAAGCTTTTCACTTGCCAGGCATCCTAGTGGCACTTTGAATTATCCCAAAGATACTCTGAATAGAGCACTTAACTGAAGCCAATTACAGGATGAATTTAGGTATGTTAACCTGCCTGAGAATGTATAGGAGACTGCCTTGTTTTGGTATCTTTCCATTATATAATCTAAAATCCTGCCAACCAAATTCTTTTTTCACTTAATACCTCTTTTATAAGCTAATGGCCTAATTTAGCTTTTCCTCTCTTTACATTTTCAATTCCACATTCATGCTTGTTCCCTTTTCTACACTTCATGAATATTTTTGACCTCAATTCAAAGGATCACCCAAAATTGTGTCAGCTCATCTGAAACCTCCAGGATCTGAAACTTCATGTTTCTATACTTAGTCTGAAAATCCTTTACCTTGGCTGAATAGATAGTTTGCTATATAATTTAGAACAGTAGGGATGTAATCTCTAAGTATTATTCCACTGCAAATAATCAAAATTACCACTTTGCCCATCTCCAGAAGGAAACCTCTTGCCCTCCTAACATACATCCCATAAAGGGTAGAAGCAATGGTGTGATTTTCCTGTGGAACATCAGATCAGCTAAAGCCATCTCCTGGCCTCCAGAAGTGGAAGAATTCCTCTTTAGTGCAGCCTGGGCATAGGATCCCCTGCTGTTCTTTACCAGCTCTAGACAGATGGATGCAAATGGTTTAATTTGGCCCACTTTTGCCAGAAATTAGCTTATTCTGTGTACAGAACCAGAATGGGTGTTAATCCATAGAGAGACCAGGAGCTAGTCATGCCTACGATCTCCTGGTATGGGGCAGGATCAGAGATTATGTTTTATTCCGTGCCATGGGTGAAGAAGCCACAGCAGCAGGGACCAAAGTTCTAGAGGGAGACAATTCATATATGACCATTCTTTCTGGTTGACACGGGTAATTAGATCATCCACACATCTTGCCATTGTCTCCAGCTAAAAAGATGGAAGTGCAACCCCAAACTTTGCAATGGGAGTGCTGGTCTTGCCTGGGATGGAGTTAACTTTCTTCACATTAGCTAGCATGGGGCTGTGTTTTGGATGTGTGTGGAACACAGGGTTGGTAACACAGGCATGTTTTCATTACTGCTGAGCAGGGCTTGCACCGTGTCAAGGACTTTTCTGCTCCTCACATCACCCCAGTGAGAAGTCTGGGGGTCCACAAGGAGTAGTCATGGGGCCAAGAGCATCATATTTCAGTCTAGGTTAGTACTACCAGGCTTTGGCAGCATTTTCTAGTCCCTCATCTGAATGAACTCCCATGCCCTATTATGCCCTTGGATCAGTGCACAGGTAGGAATAGCTCCATAATAATGCTTTTCTGAATTTGGTGGTCATTTCTATAGCACTCAAAGGTAGCATCAGGAATGTGTTTAGCACAAAAGGCTATTAAGTGCAATCAGCTGGGAACTTTCTGGAGGGAGGTGATCACTCCAGTGTAGTTGAAGCTGATGTAATTCTTGCATTCTCTAAGCACAGCAAAAGATAAGAAGGAAATGTATTTTGTTTTCTGCCTTCTGTGTAGTTATGAAGAGGCAATTGTACAATACGAAGCGGAAGAACGAAAAAGAGTCCATAGCAGTCCTCCATAACAATTCAATTTTAAAAAGGACACCCCTTCCCTAGTCTAGTGTTCTTCCTTCCCACATCACCTTTGCTCCAGGATGAAGCAGTGTCATAGTTGAGACATTGCAAAGATTTCTCCCATTTAGAAGAAAAGTTTATGAATTAGGGCACTTATTCTGGGCCTTGAAGAAACTGGTTTTTTTTACTCTGCTGTGCCCCAGGATCCTCAGGTGCCTCTGACTCAGTGACTTGGACATTTTTGGTGAGGAGGACATGCCTAACTCCCATTACCTGTAAAATGTATACTCTCAAATACCTCTTGGAGCTACCTGGAGACAACTGAAATCTGAAAGCACCCAAGGACATGTTTGGGTGCAGCTGCTGCAGGGTGAACAACTCAGTGCATGCAAGGTAGTGTGCTGCAGGAGAACAGGGCTCAGAGCTGGACTAAGCCAGGGGACTGCACAATAAGAAGAACAAAAAAACCCCAAACCCAAACAAACAAACAAACAAACAAACAAAAAAAAAGTAAGAAGGCACAACTGGGTTGCCTTGCTTCATTTGTGGGTCTCACCAGAAGCAGTCCATGTTGCCTTCTCTCTCTGCAAAACAAGATCATGGTAAGACCTACACTGGCACAAGTGTCAATCAAAAGGTTGCAAAATACAAATATTAGATGCCTCAAAGAGATGGCCCACACAGTATGTACACCCTGTTATGTCATGCCTTACTTTTCCTGGAAAAAAAGGGAGGACTCAAGCCATTGTTTACAAATTGGCAGACAGATCACTCGTTTGTGTGGTGCTGTTAAATCCAAAAGTTACCCCACAAGTGGGCCTGGCCCAATGTTCTTGAACAAATTTATTAATGATGCCTGACAGGCTGTCTATATCTGAGGATCTTCAGTTATTAGTCAGAAAATTAAACTTACAGCTGTATCACCCCTGTGAAAAGAATACAGAAAAGTACGTCTAAAAGGAACCATAAAGAACACAAAAATCAATATTGCAGGGGTAATGGCATGTTTGCTAATGCTCAATGCTGAGAAAACTTGGCTTTTCTTTTCTAAAAACTAATTTCTTGTTGTTTGTTTAAGAGTTTAACTAAACCCAGTTGAGCTGCCTTTGTTTGGGATGACAAGACTGAAATCCATCAAGAAAAGTATATGGGAGTTTTTATGTTATTACTCAATTTGTTTCTCCCCTTATTCCATAGAAATGTTGTAACTCTGTGAGTCCCAACTTCCTTCTAGTGAAGACAAGGGTAATTTTGCCCTGGAGTAGCCTCCAGCCCAGTGAAGACTCCAGCTGCAGCTCCATCGGATCCTTCCACTCCCAGTGCTCAAGTGCTGCTGGCTTTGGTGGGAATGAGGGGGCATTTCAGTGACCCTAAGGAGCCATGCCCTGGTTCTTAAAAGGCTGAAAAATGCCAACAATATAGTTGATACAGAGAAGGTTATTGTCTGCATGTTTGCCATCTGAAGGTAGATGCTGACACTACCTTATCCCACTGGAATCTCTTGGAGATACAGTGGATTTCTAAAGCAGTGGGCAAAGCACGATTGCTTCTGGTTAAACAGAAGAGGCCAATGTGTAGGGCTTTTACTGCCTTAATTTCCCAAGGAATTTCTAATGAGTCAGAGTTAACTCTAGTGTTTAAAAGTAAAATATGGTTATGGCTCTCAAATGCAAGCTACATTTAACAACCATATATTGATTTTTTTTTTCCTGTGCAATTTTATTTCTGTGAACATTTCTGTTTTCTTAATTAGTAGCCTTTTAAAGAGAGATTTAACATCTTCATTATCAGAGGGTAACTTATGAAACAGCTGTATGGAGAGAGAGGGAGAGACAGAGAGGGTGGGGGGAAAGAAAAAAGCATTGGTGAAAGCATTTCTACCTGTTCATCAAGGGGATGTGTGTGTGCACACACGTGCCTGCACACACACACAGACAAGCTGACCCTGACATCACAATTAAGACAAAATAGCAGTGGCAAAGCTGGTGACAAAACTCAGCAATTTCCAATTGCACAGTCACCCTGTAACGGGAAGAACTGTTTACCCCATGTTCCTTATTAAACTGAAGTATTTTATTTAATGAGCATGACTCATGCAAGGTGTTCCCATAAATCATCAGCTGGTTTACAAACTCAATAACTAGGCTTCCTGCTATAACTAGGCTGTGCACACCTTAAATTATTAACACGCCAGGGCCTTAAGGCAGATC
The DNA here is from genome assembly GCA_013396875.1 of Vireo altiloquus. Classification (NCBI taxonomy): domain Eukaryota; kingdom Metazoa; phylum Chordata; class Aves; order Passeriformes; family Vireonidae; genus Vireo; species Vireo altiloquus. The sequence goes on from VZRF01001869.1 coordinate 45,792, forward strand.
TTTGATGATGATGATATAAACACTGTGAGGACAAGGTGCTCTCTCAGCAAAAGATTATTGACTCTAATTACCATTTACCACAGGAAAAAGAAAAGAAAAGACAATAAAATATGAGGGAGAATTTAAATCTCAGATTTAATTTTATGAGGAGTTTTAAACTCCCAAACTTTTTGTTGTTGTTTTTGCTGCTGCTGCTGTTGGCTGCTGCTGTTGCACGATACTCTATAGTTGGCTGGTCTTGAAAGCATGACAGTTGTTAAGCAGAAAAGAAACAAAAAAATAAAACATGAGAGAATGTTCAGTTGATGCTCTGTACAGTCTTTGAAATGGATGGAAAAAGGCCAGAGGGAACAGAAAATGATAATACATTGGAAAGAATCCCAGCCTTAATTGTTTTCATGTATGTAATGTAATAAAAAGGTTAAAGCACTAATATGCCTGACTACAGTCATTTGGTTTGAAAACCAGAACTGTAGGTCAGCCTTTAAAAAACGAACTGTATACTATTATTATAGGCTTCAATTTTACCCAACCCTCATTATAAGAATTCTGGAAGTAATGGTGTAGGGATTGCAATGCACGTATTTCTGTCCAGGTGAAAGAGCAGAGACAGTCCCATGCACAGTGCACATTTAATTTCTGTGAGCGCAAACTGCATTAGAGAGTGGCACAGTGAGGACACTGAAACCAAATTTGGCACAGTCACATCCTAAGTAACAAATGGAAATAAAACATGCCTTTCACTACAAAGAGGAAATTATTTTAAAGGCATGTTTACAATGCCTTTCATTTTAAAGGCATGTTTACAATGTTGTTGCTTTTTCAACCTAATTTTTGGACCTGTGTTTTTATTAATGCAAACAGCAACTTCTTACATTTTTAATGCTCTTTCCATGCTGTCAGATCCCAAAGGTACTTGGCAGATGGTATGACAAGGGCTCGCTTTATACCCGTTGCTGAAATAAAGCATTTGAGGTTGAAATAAGGCTATCATCCTGCCTTATTATGATAATAGGATCATGTCTGTAACTCTACCCGGAAGAATTTTCTCCTTCCCATCTCCAAGGCATCAAAATCTTCCCAATTCTTAATTTTTGTTATTTTATCTGTCAGTTATTTGTGGGTGGAAACCATGGTGTCCCTAAGTTCACTTCTTATCTGACAGTACTTTGCAGGTATTACTGAAGAGACTTTTTGTGGACTGATTCTGTGACTTACACATGAGAGGGAAACTGAGGCCGAACTGTGCAAAATTGGAGTCAATATATTACTATTTTTTCTCAAAAAGGGTTGGAGCTGTGATTAAATTTTCCTTTTCAAAACTAGCACCTCCATCAGTACCAGTGGGTCGCTGATGGAGTGCTGGTTCAATATTAAGTCTTAGGGATATATACCATGTAGAGAGTAATTGATTCCATGTTCTGCCCGATTTTAATAATTTCCTTGGATTTTTAATGCTTTCCTTGGAGGTCCTCTATCCAAGCTCTGATCAGTCCCACTCCTACTTAACATGTGATCCTTGGCACAATCTGAACCAGAGGTTATAAGCTACAGGCAGACATCCTGTGTTTCACTGTGGAAAGTTTAAAAATACTGGTGTTGCTTCCATTGTCCAAGTAAGAGATGTTGCCGTGGGAAATACAGATCTGTTTTGTTGAGAACATTCTCCCTCTGTGTTGCACAGGACAGGGAGATAAGTGCACGATGCGTGATACCTGGCAATAGTGGATCCTTAGGTCTGTGTGTGCCATTTCATCTGGATGTTAGCATCCTACCTTCATATTAGTACTGAGAAAAATGAGTTTAATGCAGTGCTTTCACATTCTTTGAGGTTTATTGTCGCAACAATGAATGGGAGATTTACATGAGTAACTCCTGTTAATATTATTGGGAGCTAGGAAAGCTACAGTGTGCACATTGTGTATGAAACATACATAAAAGTAAAAAGCTGTGCATGAACATGTACATGTCTGAGAGATTGAGTGAAAAGAGAAAGATAACTAAAAATGTACACATATAATAAAACAAAAAAACCCAAATCAACAGTTCTTTGTCCCCACAACTCCATTAACAGGGATATGGTTAATTTTAATTACATAAGTCAGGAAATTCAGTGTTTCCATAGAAACCCCATCTTTGTTCCTCTTTGTGCATGTATTTCTACCTTATCTTTACATGTTCACAGAACAGAAAACAACCACATGGCACAAGTGCTCTCTAGTAATGGAGATGAGTGCTCTTCCTTTGCACCGTCTCATGACCACTCTGTGGGCTGAATATGCAACTCTGGTCTTATGTGTGAGAGATACATTTCAACAGAGTTCCTGTAGAGTGAAACTGCAAGGACAGAGCTGTGAATCTGGCCCTGCCCTTGTGTTTATGGTGTTGCTGTGTGATTTGCCTCACATTGTGTCACCTTGCCCACTAATGGCATCTTGAGAAAGTCGCAAAGTGACGAAAACAATTTCTGTGTTGTGCTGGAGTAGGAGCTATGTCAATCAGAGACGAGAAATAACCAACTAATTATTGCCTGGCATGAACGGAAAACAGAGCTGGCCGCTGACAGAGCTGCCACAGTTGCTGTAAGCACTGAGGCAGCCTGCTGAAAGCACAGAGAGGGAGTGAAGGGTAGCAAGTTGTGTGAGGGCAGTTGAAGAAAAGTTGATTTCCAGGTGTGTTCTGGACCACTTGTGTCAGCAATTTATTGACGCAAGAAAAGGCTGAAAGAAGACTTCCCTCCAGCAGAGATCCCTACCCAGGCCTGCACAAACAGCCACTAAATTAATTTCTAAACTTCAGCATTACCCCCTTCCTGCTGCTGAAGTGACCTGCCACATACTGACTTGGTTTTGTATTCCCGGCTGACTCCATGACGACTCTGGTTGGAGGGGGAAGAACGCAGTATTTACTCGTTTTCTTTGGCAGCAGGACACTGTCTCCTTCCCAAGCCTCTCCATATAAACCTGCACCTGCCAAACCTGAGACTGTTACCTCTAAGAGATGCAGCAACACCTTCAGAAGGACAGCTTTTGTATGGCCTCAAACCAATGGACAAGGATTGCTGTGCAGTTTCATTCTGTCTCCCTTCTCCCCACCTAAAAATCATGTTGGAACCTTAATGCCTCCCCTTTTGGAGAAAGCCATTTGCAGGCAGCCAGCAGAATTGAGCCCAGGGGTGAGGAGGCCCTCAGAGGTCTGATAGCCAGGTTGCACCACGTGCAAGGAGTGAGATGCATTCTGAGGGGTTCGTTCTGGGTGACATGAGAGTTTGAGATAGTGAGAAGTTCAGTTCAAGTCTAAACTGGACTCCCGATCTTTCCTGCAAGGCAGACCAGCCTTCATCACCCTTCATGTCCATAAATTGTGTAGACTGGCTTGATTGCAGTAAATACTTACCATGCAACTGCTTCTGGGGCACTCTAACCATAACTTTGACCTGTGCTTTCAGGAAACCTCAAGAATGGTCACAGCCATGCCAGAGAAGAAAAGTGACATAAAGACAGGTGGTGCTTCAAGCAGAAGAAGTGTCATTACTGTGAAAAGCAGATTAAGCAAGGCAGTGGTGGGAATGAATCTCTCATTTCCATTTTTGCATACAGACGTGCTCCTGCACTGGCTGCCTTTCTGTCTCTAGTTTGCAATCTACAACACAGATTTATTCTTGGGTTCTATGTTTTTTCTTTACTTGCAGCATTGCTGCCCCATAGCTGACTGACTTCAAGAGCACAGCTGTTGTTCTAAGGTGTTGGAATTTCTCAGCACTGGGAGGCCTGGTAGATAGCATCCAGCAGAGCACATGGGGCTGTCATTGAACCACAGGACTGGTGGTGACTTACCCTGAAAGGTACACACCACTTGTGGAAACAAGCACAGGTCCACCTGCACGTATAGCCATAAATGCTGTATGTGCCATTAAGTCTGCCTATCGTCTTTAATGATTCCAGGAAGAATGCCTCTCTTCTGGTGGAGTGACAAAGGACACACCTTTCTGCATGGAGATCAATAGGCTCAGCATGAGCAGTGAGACACCCTGAGCTTCCAAATGTGTGCATTTGTGAAATTGAGAGACACTGAGTTTTAAAATGACTGATTTCACCTCCCAATCCAATCCTGCTTTCAGGTTTGCATTCTAGCTCTTTCACTAAACATGTGTAATAAACACTGTCACGACTTGCCATGCAAGAATGTCTGGAAAATAACAATTTTAACTGCTACTCTCACTTTTCCCTCCCATGTATTTAAATATAATAGTGATTATTTAAGCTAAATGAAAAAAGGGAAAGGGAAGAACTAGGTATTCTTGGCAACATGTACAACATGACTGTGTGTGGGAATGATATGGAAATTTTAATCTCTTCTACTGGTTTGTTGCTGCTCTGGGAGGAAGCAACAACAACAAAAAACCTGTCTATAAGTACTTGTTGAAATAATGTGCCCATCAAACCAGATGTTGTCCAGATGAGCAGTCTTTCTGTATGTGTTCATGTTCCCCTTGCTAATATTTGATTTCTGTGAAAAAAATTAAACCTCACTTAGTGCTTGCCTACAAGCTGGCAAGCCTCCAGATTATTAGGACATTTTAACACTCACATTTTAAACTAAAAGATCAAAAGCATTTCCTGTGCCTTTTTTTTTTTTTTTTTTTTTAAAGGCTACTTAAGCAAACAACAGCAACAAAAAATTCAGGGGGCAATCTTGACTGAGTTGGCTCATATGGGATGTTTTGATGAGGAGAAAGTGTATGTTATACTTAAATGTGTCATGTAAAGTTACGGATGTGGGCTCCTGCCCTGCACAGGAGATGCCCCCTTGAATCAGGTGTTAAGGTACTGCTGAACACTGTTGACTTGCTACCAATCTCATCCATTTAGTGCCTTTCAGCAAAGCATGCTGAATAATAAAGTAGTCATGGTAAACCTGACTTTTTAGCTCTTGCCAGAGAAACCTAATTCCCACACAGTAGCACAGAAAACATTTTTACGATGAAGATTTCGCAAGTCAAAATACCACTGGTTTTGTGACTCTCGATATCCCAAGGGTAAAAAAATTGAATGAGTCATTAAGTTCCTGAAAAGCAATAAATTCATGTGGGTTTAAGAAGTCCACAAAACAAGCCTTTCCCCCTGTCACAACGCTTTCCCATTATGAGAAGTTCAGAGTCCTTCTCTGATAGTAAAGCTGCCACTTCTGGGGGATAAACTTAGCAAACATGGTGAAGCATCTCCTACTGTCCTTCAAGGCTTTATACTGAATGTGTTTCAGGATGTGTCTCAAAACAACAGGGAAAATTCGTCCAAGGTAACATTATGTCCCTACAAATATGTTCTGGATGACATAACTGTGTATTGGTGGAAACTGGGGTTCTGAATCACTGCACGTATTTACATGAGCGTGACTGGGTCAAAGTCAGTGGAGTCAATGGTTTAACACTGGAGCATGACCTTTGGGAGATAATCTTGAGACTCTGGGGTATGATTTTTTTTGCAAACAGTAAAGAACCTTCTGTTCCAATTATGGTGAATGGAAATGCTGATGCTTTTGTGTTACTGGAAATTAGGCCCCTTGGTGTCTTGAACAAAACACTGAAACAAAAAGTTCCTAAAACATTGAAGCACTAAAGCATCTTCTGTTCTTCTGAACATTTTGACATCAAAATAATTGTTGGGCCCAAACCAAAGCCTACGCTAGGAAATTCCTAAATGCTGTGAGAGGTTGCATTTTAAGTCCTATTCAAACAAAGAATTGATCTAGTTTCTTAAAATACAATCATGAAAATACAATTCATGATGTGAATACACCACAGTGAATATACCACTCAATTTCAGCAGATCTGTTGAGTGTTTGCATCCCACATGTTAACAGCCCTTTTATTCTTCATGGCTCAGGGTGATGTGGTGATCCCATCAAGTACTGAGGCTGATTTAACTGTATGTTTATCTGAAAGCTCACAAATTCTGGCTGTTGCCATTTTCTCTTCCACAGGTCCCTTTGGTACCAAGTGAAGCATTCAAGTGATATTTGGGATGCTTGTTGCAACTAGTAGACTCATACCTGTATGTTGCCACACTACTTTCCCAAATGAATGACAAAATTTCTGAATTTATCCACTCTATATGAAAAACAGTCCTTCTCCATGGCCCTACTATATGCTAAATCGTTGCTCCTTAAGTGTTTTGTTTGTAAAGTGGCACAGATTTAATATAGCATGTGTTTTATTTTGAGCAGACTCTACATTATAATGCAGCAATGTAATAGAAGACTTCTGGTTGACAAACACTCTGGTGTAAATGATTTAATTTACTAGCTGAAGCATGAGTCTACATATTATTGTACTGATCAGTCATTGCATACTAAAATCACTCATCCTTAATGTAATGATTTGGTATCCCTACAGAGAATTTGAGTCATCAGAAAGTCATTAGATACAGTAAAAAATGAAAATTACTATTACACAGCAGTAAACACTATTAACTGTTAGTTAAAACAGCATTTAATTTAGCAATGCAACAGTTTACAAATTTCTGCAGTTTACTTAGTTCTCATATAATTGTGACTACAAAGCTAATACTTCCTGCGCCAATAGCATGACACAAATACAGGGTGGGAAAATATGACCAACAATTTCAGCTCAAAGGAAAGCATCATTACAGAGCATCATGTTAATTTGTATCTTAGTGGTTCGGTCATATGATGCAGAATCCAGGACTGATTGTGGAGAAGGCAAGAAAGAACTGTACAGTTCTGTAAGGCACGGAACTGTCACTCAGCGGTGGGGATGATGTGTTATTTATTCTTCTGTGGCAAATGGGAAGCTTGCAAAGAAGTGTAGAGGAAAGTCGAACACAGCAGAGTTCAGAGCTCTGTTATGGCATTCAAGCTTAGGGACTATAGCGGCTGAGCACCTTCGGTGAATGGTGCAGATTGCTTCTAAGGAGCAAGGCTGGAAACCTGGTGATGCCTTAGGTTTTAACTTTTATATTTTTCAAATCCTGTACTGCTAGTGTAACTCTGAAGTTTCCTGTAGCTTGTTAAGTGCTGTTCTCTTATGCTAAGATAGACATAACAAAGCCTCTCTAGCTTGCTCTCCTAGGCCCAAGAACTGTAAACCATCATCTTCGAAAGAGGAAAGCAAGCTTGAAAAAAATTCCATCATTGGCTGGGTTCTGGTTGGTGAATTTATGCTGAAATAAAAGTGTGAAGAACTCGTGACCTGTTGTCCATTTTGGGATCCACTGAGGCAGGACCCTCTGGAGCCCAAAGTGTACATCTGAAGGCCTTTCAAATAAATACCTCCTTTATTCCTTTATTCCTGTCTAGTCTCTGTTTCTAGGTAGCCATTTAAGGCATCACTGGGAGGTGTTGGCTAGTGATAAAAGTCTCTTTTGAAGTATCATAGTCTTTTTATGCTGGGATAATTGAAGTGCAGTTTATACAGGAAGAAAACATTTGTGCTGCTTTAGGTTTTGTCATACTGTGCCTGACAAACCTGGTGAGATGTAATGCCTCCACCAAGAGGCAATGGAGCTGCTGCAAGGGGACATGTGGCTCAGTGGTGACTCCCACTTCACTGCCTGATTTTGCAGCTGAAGGCCCTATCCAGAGGGTTCTCACCATACCCATTCAACCAGCAGGTAGCTGTCCTACTCAAGCAAATGGGAATCCCAGCATTTCTAAAACTAGAGCTGTCTCAACTCTTCAATTAATTTTTTAAAACTAGTGTTATTATTATTATTATTATTATTTAGTGAAGGCACTTTCCTCTGGTACATTTAGCCCCATTTCACATCTGGATTTTAGTGGAAATTAAAGGGCAGCTGTAGCCTGTGCAAAATCCCACTTTTTACTGGTAAGATATCCTCTTGCAGGCAAGGCCCACAATAAAGGTCTCCCTTTCCTTCTTCTCCTTCTCCTAATCCTTCTCCTTATTTTTTCTTTTTTCTTCTTTTTCTTCTTCTTTATTTCCTTTTATTTTTCATTTTTTCTTTTCATATGTGAAACTTGTGGCAAACCTCTAAGTAGAAACCGTATCTCCCAAGTCCAGGATTAGCTCCTTAGCCACAGGGCTGTGGTTCCTTTCATGTTGTTTTCTTTTTGTCACACAGTGTTGTATAAATGTCGGAGGCATTTTATTTCTTCTAACCATAATCCACACAAGTTGCATAATGGACTGTCTTCTGCTGTCTTGTAATCCAGCTGAAGAGGCTGAACTAACATCAGAGGTGAATCTGATCTTTCCCTTTGTGTATGAATGTATATTCTTTGTGGGTTCTATGTGTCTAAAAGCCTGGAAAATATTGATTTTGCAGAGTATCAAATGTATGTGCCTAGACTTCACTGATAAGAAAGAATTGTGAGATTTTTCTCATTTTCATATGTTTGAATGAAGAATTGGCTGGAGGGGCATTTTTTGCTGGTATCATATGAATGTCTGGTGATACTTTTCAGTTAGCAATAATTACATTACATCTGCTGTGTACAGAACAGGAAACAAATTCTTCTTATGAAGCTACAGTACATGGATACAGATTTTGAGTTCTGTACTGTTACATTTACTAACCACATAATTGCATATTTAGTTCTATTACACCAGAACCTGAAATGTTATGGTACAGGGTATAATTACATCATTTACTCTGGAAGAAACCCTCAAGATACAATATAAATAATAGGATTGCAGATTCATAGAAATTAGAGATGGGAAAAGAGCCTATTAGGTCATCTGCAGCCCAGTGAGAAAAATTATAAACAGTTTGCTGGAGTGCATCTTATCGTAGGCATTGATTGCCCTTTCTATCTCCTCCTGTTAGAATTCCCCCAGAACCCTGCAAAAGAGCTGCTTGATGGTGTGGGAGAGAGACTGTGAACCTGTGTCTCTGTGCTAGCTGACAGCTTTGTAGGAGAACTGGCAAAAGCACACCCTTTTCCTTCAGCAGTGGAAAGTCTGCCAGAAATTCATGTAAATCTGTCTTCTTCTCACAAGAAGTGTCAGTTCTAGGGGCTGCACTGGTCACTGGCCAACACAGGGATGAGGGTGGTTGTGTGTCCTGGGCTACTCTTTGAGCAAGACTCTTGCTAGAGTCATTCATCTCACCTCTAATTCAGACCCTGGTCTTTTCCTCTATGTAGTTATTTAATTGGAATGTAAGAAGCAATTAAAAATGTGCCACAAATATTAAGAATAGCTCTTATCTCAAATAGCTATCTATCTTTCCCCCTTTTTTTCCTCCCTAATGGACAGCAGCCTTCTAAGAGGTCCAGGGACTGAAGAGATGGCCATGAAGTGATCCAGAAGTTGTCCAGGTTGCTTGCCAGTTTGGTACCCCTTGCCATCATCATTCTCTGCCCTCTCCTTGTAGGCACAGCTCCCTCCATCCTATGTTTTCTCACTTACTGGCTTTCTTTCTTCTCCCTCTCTTCACTTAATGGTCACTCTTTGAGAAGTTGGTTCTCCTTTTTCTTCCTTCTCCTCACATATGCATATGAGAGCTCAGTGTCGAATTGTGTCAGTAAAACCACCTTCTGAACATACTCACCCTTGGCACATTTTAAATGTGATAGAAAGAAGATAATACTAATGGGAGCTTTATGGCTTCAGCTGGTTCATTGTTAGTTCTCATCTCAAGAACATGAGGGAGAAGATGCTGCCAGCCTGCCTCCACAGCATCCATACGGGTCTCTAGACAGGCCTCCAGTGACATGTTTTTCAGACCCATGCTATTTCCAATAGCTCTCACATGCTGGTAGTAGGTTCCCTGCTTGCTCTCTCCCCTTCTGTGTGTGAGCCCAAGAGGGCTCTGAGACAGGTGAAAAGCAGTCCTGCCGTGATGCAGCACCCCAGGGGGATGACTGCACAGGCCATGCCTTGGGGAAACAAATCCTTTCCCTGGGACAACACCAGTGGTGCACTGGGAGCTCTCACAGCACCTCCATGCTCACCTCTGCATACTGGGTTGTTGGTGGGCCCATGATGGTGCCACTCCCTCTTCATTCATCGTTTCTGGGGGTCAGACCTGACCTCCTGCACAGCTTCATGATTTCATTCACTTTGGGGGATCTCTGCTGGGGATCTAAACCTTTCTTATGCCTGAACCAGCAGCACAGCATTCCTGAAGGATGACTGCAGTGATGAGGCAATTAATTACAAAGCTGACTTAACTGTGTGCTCAGGTTTAAACAAGTTTGCATCACTAACATTCCCTGTGTAATTGCTTTTAAAGGAGCAGAAGCAAAAACCATCCGGGCACATGCGGCTGTGCAAAAGGCAAGGGTGGCAGGGGTAGGAAAAGTCGAGAGCCAGGACTTGCTTCCCCATGAGCAGAGCAGCGCAGGAGAGACTTCATGGTTTTGATTTCAATGTCAGTAATTGCACTGTGAGCTGGTGAGCTGATTCTGTGGAGGATGGGGTCCTGTATGGCAAGCCAGGATGATCCTTGAGATTCCAGCAATCTCTAAATATCAGTATCTTACCGATAACTGGGAATAATTGCAAGATGCTTTGGAAAGACTGTTTTTTCCTGATGCCTTCCAGCACAAAGAGCCAGATGACTCTCAATGGCTCCATGGAGTCAAGAATCACCACCAGTAATCATGGATGACTGCAGGCAAATGTGGAGACATACATGTGCCCTTCACCTGTTGCAGTTTTAATACTACTGACCTGTTTACTGCCAAAAATAGTTTAGACTGAAGTGTGTGTGTGACAGAGTCAGTTAAAAATAATCTTTTACAAAAAAGAAGCAGGAGCTAAATGTACTAGCACGTACATGGCTTTTGGAAGCATGGGAAATTTCTACTGATATCCTTTGGACTTTCTAACTTGTGCTGAAAGTTTGTCTTTGATTAGAGTTCCTATGGAGCCTTTTCAACACTGAATTAGTCCTCTTTAGCCTGCAAAACTTGATCACTTCACTGTGGTGTCTGTATCTGAACAAAGCTGGGCCCCTGTAAGAAAGAGAAAGAAAAAATTTGTGCCAACACCTAACCTAGTGGTTTTCAGAGGTGGACTAAAAAGTATTGTCCCAGATACCCAAACCAAGCAAAGAGCAGGTTAGCTCCATGCCACCCATTAAGAGTAGAATGCACTGCAACTCTGATTTCAGGCTGTGTTTTTATTTAAACCCTATCTGTAGATTATATCCAATAAACACTACTGGAAACTAATTTGCATTCTAAAATCTATTAATTTAATCATAGTCATTATAAAAATCAACCAATAAATAGCAAGTAAAGCAAGCAGAGTGAAACAACAAAATGAGATAACCAATCTAACTTAAATAATGACAAGCACTGCAATCTAGAACAAAAAATCACACAAGTTAACACTTTAACAGCATTTGCATCCCAGTCTATTAGATCTTTCATACTTGGTGTGATGCAAGTGTGGGATGAGTAAAAACAAGTCCTTACGGGCAAAATTCAACCACGCATGGAAAGCCTGGATAAAATCTTCCCCATCCTTTCAGTCTTATGGAAGGAGGAACTGGAAGAGCCACTGGGTAGAAAATGTGTGTTTCTCCAACCATGGGGCCTGGGAATGAGTCCAGACACAATGTGCCAACACCTTGATAAGGAGGATGCTGTGCTGTTGTTGCAGTCCACGAGACTGAAGGAGCAGAAGTTCCAAAGCTTTGCAGTCTGCCCATGGGGAGGAACATCTTCTCTGCAGTGCTTTCAAACTCAGATGTAAACTGAGAGATTGCACCCCAGAGAAAGGAAAACTTGGTACCTGGGGCAGAGAATGAGACACCAGAAAATCCGGATTTTGTTTCTTTCACTCCTTGAGTCTCTTTCTGATGAGAATTGCCACAAGGCTAAAGTTTTTTATGGAGCTGCAGAAGTAGTGATTTTGGTACTACCACTCGAGAGAGGCAAAGGTGAGTGCTACCACACAACAAAGGTAGCAGCACAGATAGTGAGGGTCAGACAGGACTGGAGAACCTGGCCTCATTAGAAGAAATTCTGATGGTGGAGTGCCTTGAATGAAAGAATGTCAAGATTTTATAGTTAACACTTATGTATATGTAAATGTCATACCTTTCAAGCACACCATATTGCTTTTGTCTGCTGCTTTCTCCAGCTCTGCTTCCCAATGCAATGGTGACCCCTTTGGCCTCTGTAGGCAACTCCACACCCTTGAGCAGCAGAGTCAGCTCCATGTGTCACAGATGAGGTACAGTCCATACTACCAGTGCCTCCAATGATGGCTGAGGAACAGACTTTGCTCCCCAGTGTTATGCAGCCCTTGGACCTCTTTCAAGAGCTGCATCTATGGTTTAGAGAATTTCTCCTTATTATTTCCCTCTGAGTCTCTCACACCAATTTCCTTCTGTTTCCCAAAATCAAACAAGCCGTGAGTGCTATGACTCCTCCCTGAGGGAGGAGATTTATTGCTTTGGTGAGAACCACCCACTGGCCAAGCACTTGCATAGGTCAGTTCCTGAGTGGTAAAGCTCAGGAACTGAGCTATTTTATTATTTATAAATAAATTAATTTAGGGATTTGGTGATGCCCCTGGGAAACTTTACATCAACACATTTGTGTAAAGGCAGCTCCAGGCCCAGGCCTCTCCCATTCCTTTTATTTTTAGAGACTTATTCCCAAGAACAGAAGACTTCTTTCTTGGGGCCATATTTTTTTAAAGTGGTCCTATCTCTGCATCCAAGCGTGAGACTATAATAATAATAATAACAACAGCAATAACAACAACAACAGCAGCTAATGATGACGATAAGTGTATTACCTTTCACTTATGTGTTTCTCATTGCTATGATTTGCATTACATCAGAAATGTACATAGGGACTCCCTGCCAAGCAGATAACCAGTGTTGACCTGAAGAAGCTGTGCTCCAAGACATAAGCAAGCTCCAAATAAAAATACACATGCAAAATTATATACACTCACATATATGGCCTCAATCTGATTCATCCAAAGAGATGAAAGCAGTTGGCAAACAGCAATTAACTCATTTTCATGCAACAGATAAGCATCATCTTTCTATCTGATGGATGAGCAAGACAAGTTAAATGACTTGCCCAAGGTTACACAATGCATCAGGGCAGAGCTTGGAAGGAGTATAAAGAAGTCTTCATCCCCTGATCTAACTTTCCTCTTCTTGACTTTCATCTGAATTTTCAGTGTACAGAAGAGCAGACTTTCAGAAATGTGCACACACGTACACATGTGCTTGTGAACCTGGAAGATAAAAAGACATTAAGGCTGGGCTCTGACTGCATCTGGTTAGCAAACTCCCCTTGAAGACCTGTAGGTTCTCCACAGCCTCTTAGCTTGAAGAGTTTAAAGGGCTGCAGCCAATTAGCATCTGATTTTGAGTAACAAATTTTCTTTTCCAACATAAATTAGATCTGTGCCTCTCTTGATGTTATAATTTTCAGTTTTAATGTCACTGAATTTTGGCTTTGGTTGAAGAAGCAGCAAGAGTTGCTGAACAACTGCAAAGAGATGCTTTTCTTGACAGCAGAGAGATTGCAACCACTTAAGCTTCCTTTTTTTATTTTTTCTTTCTTGTTTTTTGGTGTCTACCCAAGAGAAAAGCACTTACTGTTAATATCATAGCAGTAAATTACAGAGAATTTCCTCACTTCCATAATGTTTTCTTCTCAAAGATCTTTAGAAATATTATCCACTAATTCAGCATGACAGCACTGCTATAAAGGTATATGGGGCTTTTCCACATTTTAAAGAGGAAAAATTATTGAAAGAAATTTGAAGATCTACTTGTTAGAAACTATGCTGTGTGGTTGGCATGGGCAGGTGTAAAGAGCCAGGCATATAAAAGCAACAGTCCACTTACAGAGACAAATTGTAATATGCATACAAGGAAAACTACTGTACCCAAAATGATGAAATTTAATATCACACAAGTAAGTGACTTACCCAAGATCTCAAAGGAAATCTGTGGCAGAATCAGGAAAGTGTCCTGCTCTTGTTCTTAAGCCACAAACCCACTTTTTCCTTTGAACCTCCAATCACTCTTTTCTTTGATTTAAGGTTGACTGAGATGAGCTGATTAAGTTACCATGTATCATCTGGAAGCTCCAGAACAGGCTTGTTTTGCTAGACATTCCCATCAGCCCCCATAGTTTCAGGCCTTTTGATTATAAAATGCTTTTTACATCAGTCTTCATGGAAACTCCCTTTTTCTTTTGTTTTAATCATTTACAAGCTGGAGCTTTGCCAATTTATGTAACATGGTCTCATCCTACTCATTATTTCATCATACTCTTGCCAGATCTTTATTAAATATATTTCTCCCCCTGCTTTAGTAAAAAAGGGATGGGTGCCTGGGAACCTGGATATGCAAAATGAGTGGGAATTCAGATTTTTTTTTTCTTTCTCTGTGTTTTTCACTCTCTTTTATTCCAGACTCAGAAATATCAGTGAGAAAGGTTATCTTCCCCAGTTGTGGGAGAGAAGTGCTTGTCAAGTTTAGGTGGGTTATTGATGGGTGGGATTCTTACTCTCTCCAAACTCCCACTAAGAAAGAGACAAGCCACAGACTTTGAAGTCTTATTCGTGGTCATAGCACAAAAAACGCCCCCGTAGCACAAAAAGATTTTCTCTATAGGTCAATGAAGCAAGTTTTTAGCCTTCCTAAATACCTCCCAAGACTTTTGTACATGTGATCCAGGTACATTTGGGTTTCCCATCTCCTTTCACTGATTTGGTACTTTTCTCCCCATGTCATCTATTATTTTTTAGGCATATGCCTTGATAAATGAAAAAGCTGTATGACTTCCTGTGAATTTTCACCACTCACATTCACCTCTCTGAAAGCCGTGAGCACAACATCTATAATGTGACACTGAGAGCTAAGACCCAGTGATCTCTGAGGGACACAGTGCTGCTCTTGCCTTGGCTGAACAGTTCAGGGAACAAGGGCACTGGAAACAGCTGAATCCTGCTGGTGAAACTTGGCCATGATGCTTGTCCATTTGTAAAGGGCTGTTTGAGGACTCTTTCTGCCTTATAAAACTGATCTTGTGAGGATGTACTCACAAGAGGTTGGTCCAGGGCTGTAGGCTGTGCTGTTTCTACTTGATAAAGCCATACTTTTCTTTTATTTTCTTTGTATTTTCTTTTTTTTTTCTTTTAATTTTTAGACTCAAACAAAACCATTGAGTGTTTCCACACTCCTTGTAGCAACACCTGGACCAGGCAATTTCCTCATAACCATGTCCTTGAGCAGATCATAGGTCTCAGTCTGTCCCTCTCTAGTGTGGCCCTTGTCTGTGAGAGGATTCCCCCCTCTGTGTTTGCCTCCCATGGGCACAGACTGCTTTGCTTGTTCCCAGGATGAGAAATTTCTGATGTATTTTGCATATATGTTGAACCATGAGCTTTTGTACAGTTACACAAACTTGTGGTTTCCTATGAGTGCAAGGTTGTCCTCACCCCCAGTGGTTTTCCTAACTTTTATTGGTGATAACTATCAGCTTTTTGTGGTTTGAAGAGAAGAGGGGCTCCCATTATTTAAACTTTCTGCTGTGGTCCAAACACTTTAACAAGCAACTTGCACAAACTTTTCCCCCTTTTTTCCCTTGATGGAACCCATTTCAGTGTTCAGAAGGGGACTTGACACCACAGAATCCAACCATGCCTAATTAGTGTAGGTGTGGACTGCACACTGTTTGAGATCTTCTTGCAAAACATGCTGTGTGTGAATATGATTACACATGATGTTGTGTTTGTGTCACTGGAAATGTGCTGTCATTGGAGATGAGGACCCTGGGTTGGTGTCCCAGGAGGAATTCTCCTCAGGACCCCTGCCCCTCAACCCTCACACATGGCTTATTTCAGTGCATTTCAAGTACAAACATGACTGCTCTTGTGAAGTACTTTTATGAGCCTTGGGGGTAAGTCATCTCTGGCAGGGATGACTTAGCAGTATGCCTTTGAGAAGGTGAACTCCAGCAGAGGCAGGGAAATCACCCCAAACCTCTCACCAAGCTGATGGCAGATCTTTTAATGCAGATCCCAAGAACTTCTCACTCCTCTCCAGTACAGCCTCAGGCAGGACAAGGGGATGCACTTCAGGATTTTACAGCCCACACCATACCAAATACTTGTAGAAGTAGTATAAAATGTGTTGTGTGCTAAAGGTAAGTGCCCGTCACTGCCAGTGGAAGGCATCAAAGTCTGGATACTTGAGCTGTATTCAGGAGGATTGGGCAGGTTCATGTTTGCCTGAACAACAGGAAGGCAATGTGGGAACTGTGCCAAAAACCCACGAACATGTGCTCACCTCCTAACAGAGATGAGGATGAAACCATCTCTAAGGCCTATGGCTCCAATGGAGTGTTCACTGGAGGCAGAAAATGGTGCAAGCAGGCCAGTGGAAGCTGGGAAAAAAACCTCAAATAAAATAAAAATGGGAAACTCATAGGTCTATAATGAAACACAGGTCAATTGGCTGGAGGGAGGGGAATTAATGCAGGGCCCCAGTGTTGTCAGAAACTGTGCTGAAATTATAGTTAAACTGTGCTCATGTCAGACTTGGCCTCTGCCTTGGTTCAGAAGCAGTTTGAGAAATTGCAAAATACATTGGGATTGTAAAGGTGCCACGGCTCTTTCCCAGATTTGTTTTCACTTGCCTTATATTTGTCTCTATGGTAATTGTTGAATTTGTGCTCCAATTTTTTTCTTAATTCATGGAATTAATGGTGTGTAAAATGTGAATTTCTGAGGATATGGAGCAAGGAAGTAACTTTTTCAGGAGCTGCTGTTATTGCAGGGTTATTTGTTTAGCCTGGGCCTGATACTAATGTTTTTTGTGGCTTTTTACTTAGCAGGTAGGAATCTCAACACTGAATTGTGTGATGAAAATACCTTTCAATAATCTCAGTGTCTGGGAGGGAAGGAACTTCAAGACTGGGCTCATGGTTCATGTTTCCAAAGATGACTTTTATCTTTTGGTGCTCAGCTTTTGCTGAGATGCCAAGTTCCCAGACCAGCTCTTTGTCAGTTACTGAGCAACCACGAGAGTCACGGAGTTTCTGCCAGGACGCCGAGTGTGCTGTCCCAGTACAAACACAGTCCATTTATTAAAGCTGAATGGCCTCTAAATAAGAGTATTTAATGAGATGTGAGTATTTAAGTCTATATAACTTCTCTAAGCTAATGCTGAGAGCCAACTTTGCTTCCTCATGTGGTCTCACGAGGAGCTGGCAACAAACCCTCGGAGAGGGACAGTCAGACTCAGGGTTTTTAGGTGATGAGGAACAGGAGATCGTGGATATGCATGGACAGCCCAGTGCATGGGTAAAAGAGCAGCAGACACATGGACACAGCTGGCAGCAGGGGGTTTTCCCAGGCCCAGTCTGCATCTGCCAGTTTATCAAGCTGCATGCACCACACTGCTTCCAGCACAACCTCTGGGGAGAACTGGCTATTTGGATGGAGTCACATGTCAAAGAGAGACCTCAGTACCATGGAGCTTGGGATGTTTTAGCTGCAGACCCATCCCGTAGCCACAGCTCCGGTTTGTCCTGTCTCATTTGCTGTTGCATTCCGAAACCTACAATCTCAGTTCAGGCCTGGTTCTTCCCTTTCAGCAAGTGTTAGTCTGCAAAAAAGCATCTTATAATTTCCAGACTTACATCTTTGTTTCAGAGTGGGGCTCTAGAGGTTTTGCAGCCATCTTTCAGGAGGCTCCAGTTCAAGCTGGAGTTGTTAGTTACGCTATGACACGGAGCAGCACTCACACAAAACCAACATGGCAGCTGGTGCTGGGGTTTCATGGACACATAACAGCCCAAATGCCAAAAAAGATGAGAGGGGAAAAAAAAAATCTATTTAAGCAATTTTTTCCTCTCTATAGGAACTTAGTCTGTCAGCAGCATAAACACTTGCAATCATGCACTTCCTAGGATGCATGTGCTATCGAAAAGGGAGGTGTTAATTGCTGTGCTAATTACAACATGATTGCTTTGCACTTGTTTTGCACTTGCAGGTGATTAAATTTTTAACGAAGCATATTACTTGGCACTGTTAGCATAGTTAACACATTTCTCTCTCTCTCTCTCTTCCTCTCCCCTCCCTTTTTTTTTGTGCCTTGGGAGAAGTCCTGTGCTGCAGACCCTTGGCTGGCTGCGATGTGCTGTTGTGCTTGGAACGAGCCCCTGTTTAGGCTGTCGGTGGCGGTACCCCGGGTTCCTGCTCGGAAAGAGCAGCAGCCTGTTATCATCAGGCTCAGCGTGACGGCGCCGGCCAGATGCGAATGCAGAACCCACCAAGGTATTAGCTAAAAATTAGGCAAGGCTGTTGATGCCAATCTCACAGATTTCATTTAAAAACTATGCCAGCTCGAGCCAGTCAGGCGGCAGCGGCGGAGGGTGTGCAGGAAGGTGGAGAAATGACAGCAAGTTCCCCGTGATTTATTTCTGCTTTGCCGAGAGGGTTCCCAGCTGAATGAGAGCAGGGGAAACTTGCATCTGTTCGACGGGCAGGCTCACATCTCTCCAATAAGGCGGCAATTACACGGCCCAGTGAGGCTGTGTGACCAAAGGAAAGCTGGGTGAACCAGCCCACTGGGTTTGTTGATGGGCATAGATGGCTTTGCCTTTCTGGCTGCCGGTTTTGCAAGTTCCCTGCAAACTTGTTGATTCTGATGGGTTTGAGCTAATCGATCCCAAATGTACGACGAACTATCTTTTGGTGGATGTTGTCCAGCCTGGTGTATTGCTTTTGAATTGCTCAGCTCTGTGAGTTTTTGCCTTTGGAGACTGTCTGGTCTGTTTTTAATGGCAACGTAAACTTTCTGAGGCTCTTGGAGTCAGGCTGCATAAAAGGACTGGATGGTTGTTTGTATTATACATAAAAAAGGGATGTGATCTAGTCCTGAAAAGTGCTCCTCACAAGAGGCTAAAAGGCACCTCCTGCTTCTGTTCAGGGATGATAAAAGTAAAATGAGAGGAACTGGGTGGACAGTGAGAAATATTGGAATGGATAGAAAAGATGATCTCAGCCAACTTTTTAAATTTCATGACTAAGAGCCTCTCAATAAGGAAGCAGAAGAGGAAAAAAAGAAGGTTTAAAACGGATAAGGAAATATTTTTAGATAACACTTAATTAACCCTGGGAACTTATTGCCACAAAACACCACTGAGTCCAAAAGATTAACTGGATCCAAAACAGACTAGGTAGGCATTTGTATGGATAAGAAGAATTACATGAGGCAAGATTAAAAATCTGTAAGGGATGCATACTCTCATGCTTCATGGCATTGGGAAACAGCTAACTGGTGAGGAATAAGAAAATACTTTTCCTGTGGACAGATTATCCCATGATGAATCATAGGGGTTTCTTGCACTGTCCTGTGAGGCAGCTGGTCTGGGTTGCTGGCAGGGCTAGGCACTGAGAGTGGCAGAAAAATGGCCTGATCCAGCATCCAGCCATTCCTTTGCTTCCATGCAGCATTGGTCTGCATCCAGGCTAGACAAGGGATACCTTTTAAAATAGAAAGGGGGAAACCAAAGAGCTTACAAGGAGACTACAAGAATACTCCTGACATTGATCCTTCCTACTTGCGCACACACCCCCCGCAGTGAATTAATAGGAACAAAGGAAAAAAGTTGCTGCTGGGATTGTTTATGTAATATGAATTAAAAAGACCTGGGATCATCTTCAGCATGAATTAGCTGAATTTATTTTGACTAAGTGTTTGTGAACCGTTTTTAGCTGCATGTGCTGAATTTTACTGCGTCCAGGCACACACAAGCATACCTTGATGAGGAGTGAAACCTTGATAAGGAGTGAAATCCTGAAGGGTTTGGGACAGCAGGTCTGGTCCCTGGGGAGCTGGGAAATAAGACTGAGGTTTGGCATCCACATAAGGCAGATAGCTCTGTGCCCTGTAGATGGTTTTGTTTTAGCATTAAGTGTTAAAATAAGAATTGGACTTATATAAATTGCTGTGAGGTGATAGCCTCACTGCACTGTCATGACTTGGCGAGTTCAGTGTAGAAGTTCATGGACACTGACTCTCACATATTAAATATAGATAATGTAAATAGATTTTCCCACTGGCATCAAGGGGCCAAACTTAAGTACCTAAGCTTCACACTTTTCGTGCCATGTAATTGTTCACATGTTGGTGTTCACATAACTTGGAGTAAGAGGCCAAGGGGGAGTGAAAATGACAACAGGAATATGTTTTCTACAGAGCTGGAGAGTTTGCATTAACAATTTAGAATGCTGGCAAGGCTCTCTTTAATGTTTCATGAATTCTTTTGGCCCACAAATCACAGGCCTTCACCTTTCCCATAATGTTGGCCATGTGGCCCTGCAGCAGGTCTGTCATGCAGAAGTGAAGGCGAAGGATGGGAGAGGACCCTGCGTGCCCTGGGGCCTGTTCCTGCAGCGACAAGGTGTGTATGAATGTGTGGGTGTCCCCTCCATGTGGGAGGCTGAAGAGGTGAGGAGTGAGTGGGTGGTGTCTGTAAAATCCACCAGCAAAACATCTTCAATTGCAGGATTGGTTTTTGCTCGACTTTTCTGTGCCAACCTTAAAAAGATGTGAATTGATATCTCTTTTAACTGGCAGGTTTCATTATCTGCAATTTCATTAAGAGCAATATCTGCCGAAGGACCCTGACTGGTTTTTTTTTATTTTTTACTTGAAGGGTTCAATTCTATCTGCAGCAAACCTTGCCATTCGCCCCCCTCCAAACTTCATATTCTAGTCTATTACTCACTGTCTGTCTGGCCCCTATCATACTTTGACTGCAAATGTCATAACAGAGAAGAGATGAACAGGCAGCTCTTACTTCCCGATAAATTAATGTGCTGCAGTCTAATCCATATCCCAAATGATAAAGTTAACAACAGTTTGCAAGCCTGTCACATAATCTAAAAAATTCAGATGGATATTTTTCCCCCTCGTGTGGGAGGAAAAAGCTGTTTCGGGGATGAACAGTTACTAATGCATTTAAGCTCCAGCAGAATGTCATGGAAATGGCACAATTAATTCATCCGCCACCTCAATCCAGTGGTGAAGCACTTTTATTGGGAGCAACCTGTTTGGCAGGCTGCTGGCCGTGGCGTGCTTCCCAAGGCTGCTGCAGCCCGTCCTCCCTCCTTCATCTGCTTGCTCCAGCTGGGCTCGGGCCTCGCTCGGCTGCCAGCGTTCGGGGCCGAGTTCCTGCTGCTTTCCTTCGGGTCACTCACCTGTGGTTCTCCCACAGTCCCCAGCATGTGGTTACTGCGACGTGGAAACGGGAACTCAGCAAAGCCTTGCCCTAAATCTGCTGTGCCGCCCCAGAAACGGCGGCGTGTGTAGGCCATGGCAGCGCACGTCCTTTTGCACGAGGCAAATCAACATGCAGGCCCCAGTGACAGATACCTGTGGGTCTGCCGCTGTGCCATAGGTGGGGAAGGATGCTCTTCCCAGCCTCTGCCTCCTGTATGGTTTTTATGCCTTAAATCGTTACTTAGAAACAGAGACTGGACAGGAATAAAGAAGGTATTTGTTTGAAAGGCCTTCAGATGTACACTCTGGGCTCGAGAGGGTCCTGCCTCAGTGGATCCCAAAATGAGCAACAGGTCACGAGTTCTTCACACTTTTATATCTGCATAAATTCACCAACCAGAACCCAAGCAATGATGGAATTTCTCCAAGCTTCTCCCCCCTCCCAATCCCCCAAGATGATGGTTTACAGTTCTTGGGCCTAGGATGGTCTGGGTGTCCTTGGAGAGGAAGCTAGAAAGGTTTTGTTATGTCTATCTTAGCATGAGAGAAAAACACTTAACAAGTTACAGGAAACTTCAGAGTTACACTAGCAGTACAGGATTTGAAAAATATAAAAGTTAAAATCTAAGGCATCAGTTTCAGTGGGAAAAATGGTGTGTAGAGCCTCTCTGTTCACACAGAGCAGCTCAGGTATGTGGGGCGAGCATCCAAGGGATGGATCCTGAGCTGAGGAGAACTGGATTAGCTCCTTAAAAATTCACAGAGTTCAGCCAGTTTACACCAGCTGACAATGAGGCCCTTCTGGCATAAGTGCCTGTGTGAATTAACTGTGCAAAAAGGGTTTATTTGAGCATGCTCTCCAAAAGTGGGAAATTACCCTAATTTCCTAGTCTAGAATTCCTATAAGAAGAAGGTTTCCTGTAAGGCTTTCTCTGAGTCTTTTTGCAACCATACCAGATAAAGCCTTTTATCCTAATATTTTTCAGTAATTTTAATGACAATCCAGATTGGCAGAGGAATGAAGGAAAAGAAAAATGCAATAATGAAAGCTTTCTCTGCTGCAAAGTCATCAGCCGAGTTATAAAGCATGAAAAGGGTGTGAGGGATGGAGAAATATTCATACCAAAGCTAAGTTTCATATCCTTGATTTCAGTACTTCATTTTGCTCTTCTTGCAAGTTCTACAGGTCGGGTTTTTTTTCCTTTTTTCTGATGGTAGGCATGGCTGACATGACGCTTAGATCTAAAGTTTGCATTGCTGATGCAGCTCCCTATTACTTCAACCTGCCACCCCACTTCAAATTCTGTGCTAAGCACTCTTTCAACCTGGAAATATGTGGTGGGCAAAGAGGAATGGGAGGTGGCCGGAGTCGGGATGTTAGCTATGCTGGTGGATTGAAAAAAACAGAAGAAAATGAGGTGTCAGCTTGTTGCAGGATTCATTTGGGAAGATGGAGGAGTACCCAAATAGCTTTTTCAGAGTGCTGTCTCCTGCATGGAGCAGGCACAACGTGCTGCAGCCCCCACAGCTGGGCAGCATGGATCAAAACAGCCTCCTCCCAACCAGCTTGGAGTTCTTGCTTTGCTTCAGAGTCACCTTTGAGAAAGGCAAAGCCATGTTCAGGCTCTACCTCTCTCTCTCCCATTTTTTCAGGTCTGGCATCAGTGCTACCCTCACCAGAGGCTGAGCAAGTATAGATGCAGAAAATATCTTACCACTGTGGAACACATACCTAAATCCAATGGAATGAAAACCACAGGTGCTGACTTTAAGAACATTTCCCTCTTTAGGAGACACTGACAGAGGAAACCTGTTTTTCGGGAGTTTAATGGTCCCTGGACAAGGATCCTTTAAGCAGCCCCTTTTCCTCTTGGATGCTTCTGATGCCAAATAGGGGAAGGCAAAGCTTATTCCTGAGGCTGACCTATTTCTGTGGAGCAGCTGCAAGCCAGGGTAATAATCCACTTATCTGGTGAGAAACCCACAACAGCACCTTACAGACAGGCACTGTCTCGCAGAGCTCTGGTTCTGCAGCCCGTGGGTGGTTGCTGACAGCCTCCCCCAGAGCTCCCCCCTCAGCTGCCCACAGTGCCCCAGAAGAAGGTCAGTCCAAAAGATGGGGTGGTGTGGATTACTGAAACCTTTGCTTGAAATGATACCTGGTGGTGACATTTACAGAAAGCCTTACAGAATACCCAGAACTGCCAAATGAATAAAAACTAGGATCTACCAAAATGCTGTGAGGGAAATCTGTTATTAAACCATCTTAGTGAGTGACAATGCCTTCACCAAGGAGTCATCCGAGAGAGTATTTTCCAATGCCTTGGGGTTTGGAGGTGGTAATGGCTGAGGGGTGGGCACTGTCTCCCTGTTACACCTTGCAGCATTGGTAGTGTGGAGGGTGGTGGAGCACAAACCAGCCCTGGTGTCCAAATGCTGCTGGATCAGCTTCAGCAATGTCACCAGGTGTGATTTCATGCCAAAAGCAAGATGCTGAAAGGTGAGATATTTGCAGCTCCCTAAAAGGCCGCGTAAATCTTTGTTCAGCTGCCACCACGCTGTATTGCAGCCTTGGTTGGTTTCCTCACAAGCCTCACACCAGGGATGCTCCTGAGGTCAGAGCGGGCAACAGTTCTGCCTACTTCAGGGCCTGGGTGGGAGAGTGGAGAGGTGGAGACCCATGGTTTATGTGCTGGTGGAGGCTGCAAGGAGTGAGCCAGTCCCTACTGACCAGGGCACATGTGCCAGCGAGAGACCTGCTCCAGCCTGCCAAGGTCTCATTGCTACCACCACATACCTCATGTCAGTTCCCACTTATTAGCAAATCTTTCCCAGATGAGGAATGAGGTAACTCTCACTCACCCAGTTAGCTGTGTCTCCCAAGAGCCTTCCAGGCAAAGAGCAAGGTTCTCCCCTGAGCAGGTCTGTGCTATTTGAATACTTTTGCTGAGCTTTCTCTGGCTAAAAATTGCCTTACCCCAGGGGACTCCTGTGCCTGAGGGACCTCAGAGTGTTCTGCTGGGCATGCCAAGTGAGTGCTGGCAGAGGGTTAAAACTAACTCTGCTTGTGGGTTTGGTGCTCTACACAGAAAAATGTGGGTGTATCTGAAAAGAGTGCGGAGTGTGTTCATTATATTGAACATTTCAACACTCATATTGTGATTTATTCAGGACACACATCTACCTCTTCCTCATCTTTTGTAAAAAGTAAGCCCACAGTTGATACAGAGTAAGAAGATGCCACTGATTCTAGCCATAAACATTTTACTAAGTAAATTTGGGTGAGGATATTCCCAAACTGCCTGGGAATCATCTCACACAGACCATGTGATCTTGATCTTGTGATGCACCATGATCTTCAGCTCCATCCCTCTTGCCCAGAAAATTCTTTCCAGCATTGTGGGATACCAGGATCCAATAGACAAGTAAAAGCACTCTGCCGCCTTTTTCCTTTCTGTATTAGAGCATTTTTCCCATAGGGAGAGAAGTGGAGTAGGGCACTATAAGGGCAACCTAGGCCATTAGGGCATTACTGTTCTGTGGTATGTTAATTTCCTGTACTCATGCATAATATGGGTTTCATGGTGTTGGATTTTCTTTATGATGATAACGCTAATAATAATGATGATAGTAATAATAATAATTATAATAACAATAATAATAATAAATAATAGTGTTTAAAAATACTCTGTTTCTCCTGCATCCTGCTTATGGATAGCATTGCTGTCTGGTAAATCTCAATCTTTAGAACAGATCCAGTTGTTAGCAGTGAAGACACAAAGAACAAATCAGAGCTGACTGCTTCAGACAGCTGATGGATTAGCAACAGCTAAAGTAAAAAAGCCACAAGTGCCCAGACTGATGGGAAGATATTACACATAGGATCCAAAATCGTTGAATGTGAGTGCATTAAATAATACAATCATCCATTGTGAAGATTTTATAAAGATGCTGCAAAAAAGGGTTTCTTTGGTGTTCATCTTTTCCATAGAAATCCTTTATGAATAAAAAAATCTATTAAACAAATAGTTCCATGAGCATAGGAAGTAATGAGGCCTGGTTTCACAGAATGGGTGAATTTGGAAGGGACCACAGTGGATCATCTGGTCCAACCTCTCTGCAGGGCCATCCTGGAGCACGTTGCACAGGATTGCATCCAGACAGTTCTTGAATATTTCCAGTGAGGGAGACTCCAGAGTCTCTCTGTGGGCAATCTGTTCCAGTGCTCAGTCAGCTGCACAGTAAACTTCTCCTCAAATAGTTTCCCATACACCCTTTCTGTGTGGATCCTCTGCTGGCTGAGACAGAGATCATCAGCTTTTTCTTTCATTGCCACTTAGAAGTTCTTGCACTTTTTTGTCCACTTCTCTTTATAAAACTTATGGGCACACTTACTCTACCTCTTGGCTTGGCTGAACCAAGGCAGCAGGTTGAAAAGTGACTGTGCAATATGAGGGGACAGATGTGCCTCTCCACAGGGTGACCTTATGTGTGCACAGGAAATCAGAGCCATGGACTAACCACTGCTGGGCGTGTGCTCACCAGACTTTATTGCTGCTGCAGCATGCTGCAGCTCTACATTCTCCTCCCAGAGCAAATGGGCTGTCCAGTGGTGAGGAAAGCTTACAACATGCTCCCGTCCTGTTACGTTTAAAGTGAACTTGTCTTTGTACACTGATAACATTCATACTGTCACTATTTCTGAGACAGAAAAGCCCTTGGGGTGGGGGCTAGCCTGGAGATAGGTATCCCTTTAGGCCCCCTTTACAGGAGCATCAGGTGATATTTCCACCCCTTCACGTCCCACTGGCCGAGAGCCACGGTGCAGATATAATCCAGAGGGTTCAGCCGGGCTGCCCTTTTGTCTGCAGAAGCCTGTGCAGAAGAACTTTTTTGTGACAAATTCACATCATGCTCCAGCAGAGGAGAAGGTAGTTTTCCTGTCTTTCTTGAACCCAATATAAGTGTCATGCCTTATACTGGCTTCAGAGGACAAATCAGAAAAATGTTATCACCATGTTTCAGTGGCTACAAAGAAGATCGAGACTCTCTTCTTACAAGGAGTCACATGGAAAGATGATAAGTTAAAGATGGATATAAATTATTCATGGGGAGTTCCAATTAGATACAAGAAGAAAATTTTTGATAATTAGGATAATCAGCCGTTGAATAATCTACCAAAGAAGTGGTAGATTCTCCAAAATTGGTCACTTTTAAGATTCAGCTGAAAAGAGTGCTCAGCCATCTTGTGTAGACTGCTTTTGCCGAGAAAGATTGGACCAGATGATCCTTGAGGTCTCTTCCAGCTGAGTATTCTATGATTCCATGAAATTAATTTGCGAGCTGTCCACAGGTGCTCCTCCAAAGGTAGGAGGCTGCTGAGCTAAAGAGGTCCTTCATCTTCAGCAGCCTTGGAGAAGCCCTCAGAGATTCCCTGGGGACTCCAAAGGTTGCCCAGATACCTTAGCACAAGAACTCAGGAAGATAAGGCAGCCTTTTAATCTTATTTTTCTTAATTAAGGAGATTGATGACATAAGATATTCTGATTACCAGTTGTGGCCCAGTGAAGGACTGAACAAATTTGAGTGCCTTATAGCTCAGACCTCTTTCTGGTCTCTGAAACAATGCACACATTTTTATTTCTCACTTTCTTCAGGCACTCTGGAACACAGCAAGAACAACATGGTGCAACCACATTGTTTCATCAGATGGAAACCTGTGTAATCTCAAGTGATCCCCACTGAAGTTTAAACAGACACAGAAGGCCACATTTTCATTAACTTGTGCATATACACATTTTACAATGGTAGTTTGAATTTGGAAGTGGGTACCCATCTGCAAAGTAGGGACATCTTGTTAGCAGATGTTAATTGTCTGAGAGACTGAACTTTTTCTAATGACAGTACTTTTTGTTGTTTTTTTTTTTTTTATTTATTTAGCATTTGTAGTACCCTGAAGAAACATAAAGGCACAACTAGAACTTTACAAGCAGCAAATTGTTTTCTAGTTGAAAATACTGTATAAAGACAAATTGTTATTTTTACTTTGCAGGCAGACTTGTTCACAAAATTGTGTGTGGGCAAGGTGAGCCTGTTTATGTAAGTAGCTGTTTCCTATTATTCTAGGGAATTCATGAATGCAAAGCATATAGATAAAATCCTGCTCTGTGTGGGTGCATTTGTTGAGCAAAGTTGTTAGATGTCTGTTAAAAGGAAATAACTCTTGTACAGCAGGTTTTCACAGATGTAGTATGTGAAAATTATTATTAAAGTATTTCTAGGATATTTCCAGCAGAATGAATAATGTGTGATTTTTGAAATTAAGATTTTGTGGCCAAAACAAAAAGAAAGTCAAGATTTGAATTCAGACGTATGTATGGTTTTCCTTATGTGACACTTCTACATTGTTCACTGTGAAGAAAAATATTTCAAGGTGCTTGTCTTGATAGTTGAATGCACTAATCCAGGGAAGTAAATACCCAACGATACAGGACCACTGGGGATTCTCTTCCTGGAAATAGGTTGTCTGTTCCCACTTTGCCGTGTCAGGCTAAACTCACCCCTACTCCCTTTTGGCTCAGGCTGCCGAAATGTTTCTCTCCTGTGTCGGGTGTTTTTTGCTGGGTGAAGGAGACTGCCTACAGATTGTGCCACAGGCAGGAGTGTTTCAGGAGAACTCTGTGTATACTGCCCATCTTTTCTTTCCCAAGGAAATGGGAGATGAACAAGCCATGGGGCTCAAACTCCTGCTCTGATGAACAGCAGCAGTTGGCGACTTTCCTGATTTAAAGCTAAACAAAGGGGCTCTTTACACTCATGAAATCTTCCTTCAAACAGGTAATGAATACACTACTGGCAGAATACATGTGTGGAGCTCTTGGGCTATAATAAGTTTTGTGGGGCTTTCTGGGCATGAACCAGGAGATGTTATTAAACATCTCATGTTGCAACCATTCACATATGAACTTCTTGCTGTAGTCAAAGTTTTAATTACCACTCCCATTCATGAACCTGGGGTTATTGGCTTAAACTTCAGACTTTGGGTGGTTGGTATTTTTCTTTTAACTGGATGGTGGAAGGGACATGTTGGTTTCTACTCCTTTCAGTGGTGAAGAAAGAGCTCTGAAGTTAACCCAAATGCATCCTTAAGATGAAAAGAACAAAGAACACAAAGACTATAGCTTGGAAAATAACATTTTTTTCTTTCTTTCCTCTTTTCTTTTTTTTTTTTGGAAGCCAGAGTTGTGATTTTGCCCAGATGGATATTTTTGAATGCTGGAGCCTGGCAAACAGGGACCAATCTGAATAAATATCTAAAATAAATAAATACAGCATCCCTGATTAATACCCAAAGCACTTTTATTCCCAAACATATAAATAAACCAGCTCCACCCCAATGAATCAGATCTGTCTCTACTGTGTAATACTTACAATTTTTTAATTAAAATTGAGAGCTTATACTGTCCAGGGTACTACATGTGCGTTCTCTGAAAAATCAAAGCACAAGCAGAGGCCATTTTTTTCCTACTCCTGCTACAAATTTCCTACTGAACTTTAAAGGCAATTCCAGGTGCAGCTGAACACTATCCGTTATCCTTGCCTGTACTCCTAATCAGAGCAGCACAATCTGCCTTCAGAAACATTTGTTCTGAATGGCTGCTGTTTCTGAAAGCAGATGCTCTTGCAAATGCAGCTGTCAGTAGCTCCACTTACCAGTGTTTTCTTACAAAGAAATATTCCAGTTAAGGTTTGCTTGGATATAACTACATGCTTATGACCATGCTGGTTAGGTATAATATTTTTGCCTGTGCACACGGAAGAAATCAATAAGCTGCTTCTTCCTGACCCTGGTTTTTCTTTTGCTCCTGCCCATATAAATCAGGGAGATCTCTGCTCAGATGGGTAGCTACACCTGGATAAAATCGTGGGAGATAAGCCTCAATTCCTTTGTTTGAAGCAGAAACAGGTTTTTGTACGGGGGGGAATAACCAAGTAGTTCATGGTTCCTTTCTCTCTGTGCTCTGTTTTTTTCCCTTTTTTTATTTTATTTGAACAAATAAGATTTTACTCATATATTACACCAAACCAATGACTCCATCTAGCTTCCCACAGTGCACTTTTTATAGCAGAGAATACTCCTTTCTTGTCTTGCTGAATCACATATTTTCACATAATTTGCACTGATAATATAACTGTGCTGAGTAGCTTGATAGAATATATCACTCTTCACAGTCTAGCAGTCCCCCCTCCTTAAAAAATGGAAGTGGTAGACTCCTGGAAGTCTTCATTTTAAACATTTTAAATATATATATAATGGTTTGCATACTGTGCAGTGATTTGTAAAATGTGAATGCCTACAAAACCATGGTTACCAAGCATAACATTATCTTATTTTTACTTACACAACCAGTAAAACAGCTGGAGGTCTAAAATCATGGCCTGGCATTAAATGCATTACTACATTTTAACCATGCAGGATGAGGCTGCCCTTTCAACTGGGAGATAGGAAGAGAAAAAAAGTGTAGTGATTACTGGAAAATTAACACCTCCCATTTTAATAGACTGACTATACCAAAGGCACTTAAATAGAAACCCTTCAATTGAAATGAATTGGAATTTTATCTATCTATCTAAAGAATGAGTAAGGCACAAGTGGCTTTGAGCTACACAAATAGCAGTATCAATCTACAGAGTGAAAATGGAGTATTTTACTAATAGAAATAATGTCTTTTGTTTTAAGACCCACCTGCGTGGTAGCATTTAAATTTTTTTTTTTTTATTTCTGTCCTCAAAAGAAGATCCACGTAATAATTGTAAACAACTGGCAATGAATAAAGCTGTGAACCATAAACCCTGGTCATTTCAGCCTGCCCACAAGATTTAGGACTAGGTTTCCTCACCTCAATTAGTGTTACCAAGTCCTATTAGTAAACCTCCACAACAGTGGTGTTGAAGGACATCAATTTTGCTACTGCACATGGTGTCTCATAAATAACCCCTAAATTGTTCTTCCAGAAATATGCCTCCATGAGCCTTGCTGAAATGTTCTCCCAGGATGTAGTTTCAGTGGGGGCTTTTGCCTGGTAGGAGGCTGATGGAAGACAACATGCTGAGTCCCTATGGGGCAAGAGAGTAATCCCACTTTCAATGAAAACCACTAACAGGGCACCTGGAATACTGTAGGAGCAGGCAATGTGGCACAGCTCAAGGCAGAAGTTTCTTGTAGTTAAAAATATGTCCTTAAATGCATTTGTTCATGAAAAATGTCTGGAAACAAACATTCCTCCTTATTTCATCTGTTCTCACACATCATGGTACCTCTTGGCAGTGTCCCATCTTGGATCCAGAAGAATGTTCCACCAAAATCACCCCAGAAAGTTCCCAAATTTCTCAGATTTCAGGAGTCTGAGGACTATCAGCATTGTGAAGGGATCACTCTGCACCCGATCAACATGACTCCAATATCCGGTCAGTGAAGCAGGTGCAGATTGAAAGCTGTCAGCACTTCCCAAATCAGCCTCATGAAGCTGCATGCTCTTCTCTTAGGTAGATCTCTTCTGCTACGACTATGAGCCCATTCATGGTATGTGGTAGCAGCAGTATTAGTAAATAGGATTCTGGTGGCTCCTCCAAGCCCAACGAAAGCATAGGGCAGGGTAGCCAGGGGCTGATACACTGCTTTCTTACTCTGCCTGCACTGGGGAACAGCGGGAGATTTGGCTAAATGCTTGTGACATTAGGAGACTGAGATCTGATTCATCTGCCTGATAAAGCTCTGAACAAGGTACGGGGAGAACAAAAAGCATTTGACTCTTGTCTCACAACACGAGTTTTATATCAGTGGTATTATGGGCTGTGTTTACACAGGCGGCCACGCCAGCTCTCAGACTCCACAAAGTCCATTAAAACCAGCTTGTGCAACCCCCTGCAGAGCCTCCTACTTTGCCTGACTGTTACTCAATGCACACTAATCATCCCCCATGTGCCAGCAGCCCCCAGGTGCCAGCTCCCAGGCCTAGGTCCATGGTGGAGGGGAGAGCCCCTTCTCTCTCCCAGGCTGCCAAGCCATAGGTGAGGAGGGACAGAGAGCTGTGGTATTGACTGCCCCAGCTCCTCTGGTGTTGCCCTGGATGATAGTCCATCCTCTGTTGTGGACGTGGTCATCCTGGGCACTGAATACCCCACCGTGTGCTTAAGGAGTCAGGAGCTTAGCCAGGGTAAACAGCAGCGCTGTGAATCCCCAAGAGCAACTCTGAACTACCCCTGCCAAAAAGGGTCTCTTCTTGGAGACCCAACAGTGCCTTTCCTTATGGCACAGTTGTTGCAAAGGTTGTGGTAGTGTTGGCACAACATCTTGGACTCAAAAATGACTTGTTTACTTTGGAGAAGATCAGAGAAGGACACAGATTATACAACCAAAGGAAAGAATGAGGCTGGTTAATAGCACTGGCAAATAACGGAGGAAAAAATCTGCACTTTCATTCAAAGAAGAAAATGAGCATTGTAGTAAACATGCAGACAATCCACACCAAACACAAATCTGGTTTCTGTGTGTAAATGTGTGGTCTAGCTGCAATCTTTATGGAAGCTGCTCCAGCTTCAAATGAATGCAGTATTTCTGAAATAGTTGAAATGAATGCTGCCTCTGGAAGGAAACAATGGATGTAGTAAACAAGCAAATATCTTGTCAATAGCTGAACAACAAGGGTGCTGAAAATTCCATCAGAGGAGAACTAAGCATGGGATTTCTGATGTTACACCTGTCTGGAGGTTGTTTCATGAGTACAGGGACAGAGCAGCTCACAGAGAACATGTCAGTCCTGCACACCCCAAAGTCAGGATGGGCACTTGCTTTTAGCAACTTCCAGTCATACCGATGGGAATGTATTCAAAAGCAGGGATCAGCTGCATGCCTTAAAAATGAATAGCCTATACATTCAAGGTGATTCAGATGCGGTTTCACATTTCTAGCACCTGGTCCTTTTCCTCAGGACACCCTGCCTCAGAAGGGCATTCTGCGTTACCAAAGAGCTTGGTAGGGTGCCCTGGCTTTCCTGTCCTGGCTGTCCCCTTTAAGGTTATGGATATGCCAGGAATACTGATGGCACATCACTGGCCACCATGAGCTGGTCTTGCATGGGTCAACCTGAACCCAGTGCTACCACTGGTGGCACCCAAGTTTTGTGCCATTTCCTCTACTCCAGCTCCCTCAGGCATGGGCTCAGACCCACAGTTGTGACAAAGTTCAAGCTGCTTTTTACAGCTGAAGATTTTTTACTTTTTACAGAGTTTTTACTCTGCAGTGAGGTACTTTGTGAGGAAGGTGGGAGGGTGGGACCGTGTCTTGTTCATCCTGCTCCACCTGCACTGTTTTTCTTGTGGAGGTCGGTGTTTGCTCCTGGAGTGAGGGTGGCCATCTGGGTGTAACTGCTGCTCACCTGCCCTCTGTGTCCTGCCAGAGGACTCCCCTGTCCCACAAAGTTTGCTGCCAGTAGCAGGAAATCCTGTGGAATAGCACCTTTGCCAGAGCTGAATGGGAGATGAAGCCAGCGCAGAAAGCAAAGCACAGTATTTTCCTTTTAAAAGAGAATCCCCTCACAAATACACACCATGGACTTGCTAATTACTGGCTTACAAGCATGGGATTCTTTTGTAACCTTCACTTTTCACTGGTGTTTTGTAATTTTTTTTCCCTTTTTAGGGTGACAAAGAAGAACCTTTTCTTACTGTCTGCTGTCAATTATCTGCTCACCCCTTCACCCACAACTGAAAGCTTGGTGTGATGCAGAAAGTCCCACAGATGTTGCCAGAGGAACCTCAATAGCTTCTCTCTCCACACCTACTGGGGATTTATAAACATACTTTAGGGAGTTTAGTCTGAGTTGGCTGTTTCTAAATTTTCTGCTCCCTGCTTTGTAAATCCAAAAGGTTTCATAGGCTCCTTCTCTTCAAATTTCCACAGAAGAGCCTGTAAGTGCCTTGGACCAAATAGCTGTGCACTTAATGAACTGTGTATACACAGGCACTATGTCCAGCTATGAATTCACACTTAATAGTTCAACAAAAATGTCTGGTTTCATATGTTTTTCATTCTTTTTTAAATGGTGATAGGCTTGTCAATTAAATCCATCTTTAAAATAGATTTTACCAAATATATGCACTGCCCAGTGAGATTCATTTAATATTATCTTTTCCACATGCATTTCCAAGAGAAGTAAAGGACCCAATATTCTATTATAATCTTTGATTTTTTTTTTCTTCAACTTCCCTGAATACCAAACATCTGATAGGATACTGTAAAACCCTCTGGAGATATTTTACTTTTATGGAGACATCAGAGTGAAAATTTTCAATCTGAAATGCACATAAGGCTAGATTTTCAAAAAACATAGGCTGCTACCTCCATTTGTGTGTTTCAACCCAAGATACCCAATGTATGATTTTTCAGGGATGCTGAGCAAACATAACTCCCATGGACTCCAGCCAGATTTTTTCCTGTTTGCCACAGCTGCAAATCAAGCTCTGCAGTACTGAGGGGACCAGAAAGCATTTCTTGAGCACTTTTTACTTCCACTATTTCCTTACTGTGGAAACAGGCTTAAGTGATACTTGATGGCATTCGGTCACAGATGACACAGCTCATAAGGCCAAAAAAAAAAAAAAACACCATAACAAAAAACCAGCAAAACTCAGGTGGTGAAAATTTACCTCAGTGTGTGAGAAAGAGGAGGGGGAGAGTTTTTGAGTGAAAGCTTCACTCTTTGAAAATGAGACAGATGGTTTGCATCTACCGGCATGAATATTACAAGCTTCAGGTGTCCCAAAATGCTGTGAAACACAACATTAGAAACTGGTGGCAAATAATATGTCAAAAGTTATCAAGGAATACGATGGCTTTTGCCTCTGCTACAGGTAATTTAGGGAAACCTTTCCAGAGTTCCTTTTTATTAAGAAAAAAACTCCTTGCTGAGTATGAGGAACATGAAGAGAAGCTGGTTCCATTAGAAAATACTATGTATCTGAATGTATTTTTACTGTTTGTTTTCAATATTACTGGATCATACCCCAATTATCATCCCCCCAAACCTACCTACCTCCATTATTTTCTGTAACTTTTAAATCAGATCCTTCATTTCCTCCAAGCCCACAGTCCTTAATTACAATTTACAGACACAGCAATGGAGCACAAGCTGGTCAAAACAGCTGTGTGAAAGTTTCTACTTTCAGGAGAAGAGAGATATTACTAGTGAGGATAATTTTGCAGCCAAATAGATTTTTTCCTTCATTGGTATTAACACAGTATCTTCTACTGCCTCCCAGCCAGTTTCCACAGGTACAAGTAGGCAGCATTTCTGCCCAGTCACATAGTGGTTTCTGCTCAGGATTTCTGCATTTTCAATTTTGTGAAGCAATGTTCAAACATGTTCTTCTTCAAACATGTTAACTGCTAAGATTTTGAAGATCATAGTGGAACATTTGATACCCAAGTATCACTGAAAGGTCTCTATGAATTTACCTAAATTTACTGATATATATTATTCTCTGAGGGCCAAACGATTCACAAAAATAGAAGTTCACAAACCTTAATTTAGACTTTGAAAAAACTTATGATACCCAGTGATTCTAACTTGGGACGAAAAAAAATACTGAGTGCTCTTCACCCTTGTAAGACAACTTACGGCTGTACTTCACTGTGATCTTGAGCAGGGTTCCCTGCTCTATCCCTCAGACTGTTTTTTTAAAGTATTGCTACTAGCTGACTTGTGGCTAAAAGGCTCTTATGACAGTACATTCTAGCCAGTCTTGGAAATCTGTTTGACCTGACCTCAGCCGCCAAGCTCGAGGTGGCTTTGGCTTGTGCTTGCTGCCTGGTGGATCTGCCCCAGAAAGACATGTAGAGTATGTTTGTAATTGTTTTCCCAGCAAACAATGCAAGGTGTGATTATCCTTTCACTCCAACTTTACTGTGGTCTAAGTTCATTTTACTTGCATAGGATTATTTGTTATTTACATGGCTACAAGAAAATATACTGCAAGACCCTAAGGGTCTTGGATTCATGAGATTCATAAGGCTTCATGAGAGAATGCAGAATAAACTGTATTGAATCACGGGAGTGTGATTGCTGAGCTAACATTTGCAAAGACTCCTTTCTTAGCTAAAATGATTTTTTTCTCTCTAAGAAATAATTTCCTATAGCACAACTATAATATGTAAAGAAATGTATTTCCTAATTTGTGTTTATTAAAGTGTTCTTTTCACATTTCTTTTATGTTTCCGCTATTAGATATTTTATTGGATGTTAATGGATGTTACTCAGTTCTCGAGGGATCTTGGACATTTTTCCTCAAGTAACTTATTGAAATCTCCGAATTCTGCAGATTCTGGTTTGTTCTGATGATGTTCACTTCTTATTGTTCCTTTTCACTTTTTATCATGTAGCATTGTAAGTACATTAAATTAGTAATGAAAAATGAAACCACAGGAGTCCCCTGTACTCTAGATAATGACTGATTCATCTTCTCACTTGTCTGTGTCGCATTATAGTGTCATAACTTTCCTTTATATCCAATAATATTTTTCATTATTGCACCATCCACAGCATAGAACGGTAGGGGTTTGTTCAGATTCTAACAATATTTTCCTTAAGTAAATCCATATCTAATAACACCATTTATTTTCTCTTTCTTTTTCTTGCTGTGTAGTGGAAGGTAGCACGCTGATTTCTCTTAGAAAGTGCTGCTCAGGGGCTACAAGCACTTTAGGTCCATGCCCCGGTGTTAAGGGGATTAAATATGAATTTGACAGTAAGGAATGGATGGGGGGCCAGTATATTTGAGCTGAGATCCTCCCCAGGTGAGCGTGTGGAGGCTGCCCAGGTGACAGACATAGTTGCCTCCCATTCACTGCAATCAGCTGCTGCAGTTATGGCAGACCCTGTGGCTACTTAGTGGCTTTTCTTTCCCCTCCCTTTCCTCTTGTCTCCATTTCCTTTTCCCTTTGTGCTGCACCTTCTTGTGTAGGTTGCCTTTTTCCTTTGTGGGTGGGAGTGATACTGAGCTAAACTCAGGAGCAGAGCTCTGCCTGGCTTTAGGGTGCACTAATATCCTGAATGAATCATGTGTGGAAGCAAACATGGTCCATATTGTTGATGGTCTGGAGAGACTCTTGCAGTTACTGGAGAGGACAGGAGACCACAAGCTGTTCACAGCCTTTAAAGCCTCAGTGCTGTCCCACAGCCATGCACTGGAAAGTGTTGTGGTGGAGCACAGGGATGCTCTTCAGAGGTGGGCTTACAGGAAATTTGAAGCCATGTGGTAAGTAACTTTAATTTCTTGTGCTGGGTGGCTGCATGGGTGTTCCTGTACAGATAGTGTGTGAAGGCTGCATGTTTTCTCCTGAATGGATGAACTGGGAGAAATATAATGTGTACATACAGGGAACTTCCTGCCTTCTCCAAAGTGGAGCAGTGGAAAGGATGGATTTCCTTGAGACCGGAAAATGCATTTAGTGTCTTCAGTAACTAGAATAAATCACTAGCTTAGTGTATTCAATGCTGAGTATTTTTATTTGTGGTAATCTCAATTCCTACTTAACTGAATTTTATATTGTGAAGTGAAAAACTCTGGCAGAGCTTTCCAAGGTGTTTCCATGGCCCAGTAATACAGGTTGCCCCGTCAGGAATTCCTTGTTCTCTGGGGCCTCTTGCCTGTTGAGGGATAACAGGGACTCTGCCATGGAAGTAGGAAGTGTGGGCCTTAATTTCTTCGAATGTGGAAGGCACTGAAACCAACTTTTACTCTTAGGTACTCACCAGGCTACTAAATAGAAGCTTTAAAAAACCAATCTTCTCTGCCCAATGCTGGACTGAGTGGCCTTGGTCCCTGGTCAGTGAGCAGCCAGTCAGCACAAGAAGCAAACCAGGGGTAGGTCCTAGACAGAGTTGCTTGTCATTGCTCACTGTACATTGACACCTCTTCTTTTCTTTTACTTTTTCTTTCCCTTTCCCCCCTTTCTCTCGGCCAGTGACACATTTTGCAAATGTGTTAGTGGCTTAAGGCCTCTCTGCTTGTTGTGCACAGGGGCAGAGACCCCATTGTAGTTTACATAAGTACCTACCATTGCTTATGGTTATGTAAAACAGGGATGAATATCTAAACCTGGGATCAGAAGTCTCCTACACATGAATGAGCCCATTAAGTGGGGAAAGAAAACAAGGCAGAGCCATGCCAAAGAAGGCACGGATGGCTTCACATTTTCATTTGTGGAAGGGCTAAAAGTAAAGGCAAACAGTGAAAACATATGGTATTTTTCAACCACTAGAGCAGTGGGGAAAGTAATCATGGAAAAAAAAAATTCCCCCTCCTCCCCTCCATGCATACAGATGCCACAGAAAAATCAACTTAACTGCAGGGAGATGTTGGGCAGGATTTTGAGGATGGTTTTAATGAAAGAGAAGGAGGAACAATTGTTTAATGGGCAATGACTCAAAAGGACTGAGCGCACCGCATGTGCTGCAGGCAGCAGCCAAGAGGATGAGTGGTGGGTTATGCCTCTCTTAAGGCAGGCTCGGCCTCAGTTCTGCTGGATGAATGAAAAAGGTGGGCTGATTATTTGAACGGGGAAAAAAATCCTCTTCTGAAAATATTTGCACTTTTGGAATGCCTCCACTGACTTCATATGGCTTGGGGATCAAAACTGCCTTGCTTAGAAAAAAGTCCTTGTTGCAGCGGGTGTGGGTTATGTGTTTCATCCTGGAGAAGAGGCATGGGGGAGAGCTGACGTGAGGGGCATCTGCTCCCAACACTGATCAGACCGAGCTGCAGGACATGTTTTTACTGCAGCCAGCTTTTTTTCTCCCCGTCCCACACAGAGGAGTTGAGGGCCATGTCGGTGATTGTGGTGCAAAACTTTCAGAGCAAAATGCCCTCCTTGCTCCAAGTGATGTGTCTGTGCCTGGCTGTGCTCTGCAGCCCGGGTAGTGCAGAGCCCTGTGTGCCTGGAGGTGACCCTTGTGCATTTGTAGATGGAAAAAATACTGCTGTTGGTGTGCTTGTTTAGACAGAATGAACACCTGAGTCTTGAATACAGAGGAGGAGCTGTGATCTCAAACAACTAGTTTATGAAAGTGAATGTAGGGTGTGCTGGTGACTTCTTACAGTGCTGGGTAACAATGGGCTAGAGTTGAGCTTCCCTGCTGCTGGCAATAGATATGACAACATAACAAGAGCTACCACTACATCTTTTCTCACAGCTCTCCTTGCTGGCCCTCTGCCTTTGCTCCCCTGCCCCACTTACACTGTCATCTCCTCCTTGAGTTACCATCTTATGCAAACCTCCACCCAAAACGCTTTTCGTTCTGTACCTTCCCTGAGGAGCTTCACCTCCCAATGCCATGAGAATGACAGGATTTCTTCTTTTTCTGTGAGGGCCAGAAACCATCCAGATTATTAAACTTTCCAATACAGCTCTCTTCTAGCATTTATACACAGTGGAATTCCTTATTACAGATGAGGATTTTAATTCTAAGCTTAGCTTGATAGAATGTAATTTAAAGCCATTAAGGATGGCTTAGCCTTCAAAGCAAACTCAAGATTGTTTAATTAGTCATGCAAGCCACTGAACACTACCCATAACACAAAACAGCTAAAGTATTTATTAGTTTTAGAGCTAAGCTAAGCCTTGCTTGTTCTACATTTTCAATAAAGTGCAGCAAGTGTTAAGGACATCTTGCTTTTTCCTAATCTTCCAATGCTCACTAAATTTTATTTCTGAATAAAAGCATAGCCCAAGTGCTGCAAGATGTAGAATGAAAACCAAGTTCAATCAGTTCTTGTATGCTTTAGAGGAAATAGAGGCAGTAATGGTGCTTGGGATGTTCTGAAATTTTTTGTGTGTGTGTATTGTTTTTTTTGTAACTGCCTTCAAAACAAATACAATCCAGTCCAGACTTTGTCTTTTTTTTTTCTATTTCCTAAACTTTCTGAAACAAGGTGTGCTAAGAAACAAGGCCCAGTAGGTAGCTCTGTAGAAACTGCAAGATGCAGCAAGGAATTGGTGAATAAGTTTTATGTGGATCAGAAAGAAAATGATCTGTCTTCATGGTTTCTTTTTAGAAGGCAGCGGCACAGGCAATGCCAGAATTTCAGGATTTAAATTGGAATGATTTCTGATTGGGTCAGCAGAGAGACAATTTGGTACTGTGGAGTTTCTTATTGCTTTCTTGTATTATTTGGATCATGAATGCCTGACTGGCATCAGGATTATTGCTTAGTTAACCCCAGTTGATACAAGCTACACCCCAGCCCCCTGACTTGGGGGGCTGGGGCATTGACTGATTTATGCAGTAAGTAGGGTTTGTGTTGGGATTAATCTGGGGTTTCGGTATCCATAGTGGTGTACTGTCTGGAAAGTTCTCTTGGTGACATTGGATTTAGTTGCTGTATGTCTGCTTGAGCTGTAAAATGCTTGTCTTGCTGCCATAATATGTTTCTGCACTTGTTTTTGTTCCGAGAAATATCTTCTTCCAGTTGAAGGGAAATCTTAGTAGTACTGGCGACAAAGTCTTGTGGGCACAACCTCTATTCTGGGCTGCCTCAAATTAACTGGTGAGATCAAAGTGCTGCCATAATGCTTTCCTAGTATTCTGTAACTTGTGGGGAAAAATAAAGAAAGGGAGTTCCTTGTCTTACTAACTACTTTTGTTTCTCTTCAATGCCTTCGACACTTTCTTGGTCCCAGCGGTCAGGTTTTTACAGGTGAATTGTTTTCTTGATTCTGTAGATGTTTACACTAAATTGTGTTCCCACCACCAATTGCAACAGCAGGAAAGGCATTACTTTCCTTCATGAAAATCAAGCCTAAAATAACAATTATCCCATAAAAAAATTAGCTGCATCATTGAGAGTGGGTTTATGTGACTAGTGTTTGGAAGCAGGATTTTTGATTTTATGGCTTTTTTTCAGGATAGGGATAATATGGGACCATTAGACAAGTGTTGCAATATTTGTTCCCTGCTTTCCGAACTGTCCCACTCTAATTCCTTTTCCTTCTATAAGTAAAAGAATTTCTTATTGGCCCATGGCAAGAGGGAGTATAAAAGTGTTTTTTGTAGAAGAAACTAATATTATATAAACAACAATTCTTCTATGGGAAGAAGCAAGTGCAGTCTTAAGCAGCAAATTTTTTCACAAATTTTGACGCTTGTGCAAAATACACAGACAAGGTAATTGGCTCATTGGGCTGCTTGTGCTGATTTATTCTGGTCATGATTTGGGCATGGCCAAAAGCTCAGTGCTGTTCCTGGCTTTAGGGGCACGCAGGGTGTGACTGCACTGCTTTGGGGATTCTTAGAGCCTCTGGGTTGTGAAATAATCCCTGGTTAAAATAAGAACTGGCAGGTAAAGTTCCCTGAGGCTCTGGCAGCCCAAAACACCTGCCCATGTAGCATCCTGCCCAAGAAAAGAGGGCTCTGCCAAGACCATGCCTGTGACTGGGCAGAGTTTGCTCAAACCTGTGACTTTTTATGGAAATGGGCAGATCTGATGAGAGGTGGCATTTTCCAACACAAGTGTTCAGAAAATCTACAGTTGTCTCTGCCTTGGAAAGGTAAAAAAAAATAAAAGGCTTGGGAGGCAGTTTGGTGTCTTTTGATAAGACATTCCTACAAAAGAACAAAATGTTATGACTCTATTGCTTGTTGATTTCCTGTCATGTGAAAAGTTAGTTTCGGTGGTGAATGGGAGAAACTCTTACACATTATCAGTCTTTAAGTTACTCTGCCCTAAGGCTTTGGTAATTTAACTTCATCCCCTTTCAAAGTTGGCTTTTTTTTTTTCTCCTTGTTTTTTTTTAAACTTGAAACTTAAGGGGGGAAAAAAACCCCAAACCTTTCAAAATCTGCCCCCACTCCCTCAGGTGATGCTCTCCTGAAATGCAAATGCTCAATTATGCAAAGATAAGAACATGAGAAACGTTGGAAAGCAAAAAAAGGTTACCTTGATTAATGACTAAAGCTGTGTTAATACTGGATTTTTAATCTCCTGGCCAAACCAAAGAAGCATTGGGGGAAGGGAAATAATCCAATCTAACTGGAAGTAGCACTTGCATAAAGCCAGAAGTAACACCAGGGACAGAAGAGAAATGCAGGTGGCTGGGAAGCTTCCTCATATTTAGTCTCTCTCTTCTGGTTTCTTCCCATCTTTCTTGTGGCAAGAGGGATTCAGTCATAACAGATGCGTGCAAGGATGTGGTGAAACTGCTTTCTGGATAGGGAAATCCTGCCAGGAAATGTAGAGGAGACCAGGGCTTCTCTTCCTCTAGGGGCTGCAGCCATTTTCTCCACCAAGTACCCTACACAGTGTTAGGCTGAGCTGCACCTGTGCTGTTCCAGACAAGGCATGATGCAACCTGCATTTTGCATAGTGAAGGTGCTAAAAGGGGATATTTTGGAAGGTGTTATTTAGGACACAAAAGAAGTTCGGAAGAGCTAACGTGGTCTTGCTAATTTTGGCTCTTCTGTGCAATCTACCACACTTTAAAAGGATACATGTGTCGGCATGCCCCAGCTTATCCTCTTGTACAGAAACATGTATGTGTACAAAAATTAAATGTGACCAGCTTGACCACTTCTGACTGCCTCTAAGGCTGTAGGGTTACTCTAACCACTTATTTTTAAGCATTTTTTCCCAAAGAGTTTTTTTTTTCTTTCATTTTAAGTAGCATGATCTAAATTCTGTTATCAACTAGATGTTGATATTAAGCATACTTTTCCATATAATATTACCCAGAAGTTGCTAGGTAAACCTGGTAAGTATGATGGCGTCAGCCATAAAAAAGCAGTAATTTCTTTGGAGGAAGCTTGGTTAAGGAGTTTTAGTCATTTAGAGAACACAAACGATGCTCAGCATGCTGGTGTGAGATACTTGTGGAGTCTGATGTTTGAGCCGGTACCACCTGTGGTCAGCTGGGTCAGCTTCAGGTCTGAGCAGATCAAGTGCAGTACAATGCAGGGACATTAAGGCTGAAGAAGTTTCCTTCTGGGACTGCGATAAGAATTTCTATGTTGCAGGTGCCAAGTGTCTTCTCCTTTCCTTTATACAGAGATTTTACTGTCTGCTGCATTTCTCATCTTTACTCATCCTTCTGTCTTTCAGTGCTACTTTTCAGCTTATCTTTTTTTTTCTTTGATTATGCTGCAGGGTGTATTAGCATCTCCTTTTATTTGTCTCTGTCTTATAACTCCTGTCCTGCATAATTTTGTGTTTTGGTGTAGTTTGTCCTGCATAAGTTAGGCTTTGTTTGCTAGAGGTCACTGGTGAAGGAGATCAAATTGCAGAAATGTTCCTTTTTGAACCATAAGTTTCTTCAAGTCCCTGGCTTTTTATGGCCAACTGTTTATTAACTCATTATTAGTGCAGTGTTTTTTAATAAAAAGGATCATTTTAATTAAAGTGGACACAAGAATTTCTAAGCTTTAGAAAACTACATCCATTATCCCTATGTAAAGCCACCTACTAAGGAGGCCTGTGTTAAGGATACCTTGCTTGTGTCCAGTTCAGCCCCTGAAGCCTAACAACTTTCAATTTAATACATGAACTGTTCAAAATGCCACGTGCATCCTTCAATGTGTGCCTGTTGCAGACCCCACCATCCTACAGCCTGTTCTTTGTTCCGTGGGATCCCTATCGCCGGCTTTTGCAGGTTTGAAATCCCTTGAGAGAAAATTACCTCATGTCAGAGTTTTAATTGATTTTTAAATCAGTCTCTTGATGTGCGCAAGCTAACCACTCACTTCTCCGGGCAAAGGACCTGATGGTTATCACTTGCTCAATTATGTATCAGTGAGACTAGACTGGGTTAAGTGAAGTTGATTTTGATTCTTTGGCCCAGAGAAACAAAGATAATTGTACCTTGTAGCAGCCTGTTGATCATAATGCTCAGAGACTTGTCTGGTTTCAAAAATCTGTTCTGGACTGTAATTTCCTCTAGATGCTGCAGTGGCAGAGACCAAGGGATTGAATCTGTCTGAAAGTGCTGAAGAGCACAGAGCTCTACAGATAATATTGACTTGTCTTCATCCCCAAGTAATTCTCAAGAGAGCTGAGGTGCCAAAGGGCTATTTAAATACCCGATATTTTGAGATGTTTAACTAAACTTATTGTTCTGAGAATGGTTTTTGAGGTATTTTGGGGGCTTTGAAAATTGTTGCCCTCCAAGCCGAGAGATATTTTTGTTGGAGGGGTCTTGGCTGAGCCCTGCAATCATCTGTTCTTGGTATTTCCCCACCTCTTCCAATAACTGACACCTCCTTACCTGCCTTTGCATCCTGCAGGGAGGAATCCAATGGGCTCCATGAAATGTGGCTTAGTTTTTTTTTTGTGTTTGAGCACTTTGTGTGTGCTTGGGTGCTGGGGACAGCTGTGTATGCAGAGCTGCCTTCCAGCAGGAAGGGCTTGAAGCCTGCTATTTGTCCTAGCATGAATAATAATAATAATAAACGTAAATAATATATAGGTGTCAACATACTTTTTTTATAAGCCAAGGTACAGTTGTCTTATATGGTTTCATATAAAGAGCACTCACAAAACATTCAGTAGGGTAGACTCTAATGGACTTTTATTGCTCTGCAAGGAGGGAACATAAAATCACAAAGGAGAAGTTTTGAAATGCTTAAAAATAATTGAACTATAGTGAAGTTCAGCATTTATTGAGCTTCAGACTGAAAAAACAAAAGCTCCCCAACCCTGCAATGTCTTCTGAGTTTTCTGTGAATTCAAAATAGTGCAGTAACTCTGGAAGTACCTTTCAGCGGCAACAGAAAATGAAGTTAAAATGTTAAATGGAGGGAACTTGTCTCATCAGAGCAATGGGAGTGAAGTTTAGCATCAAGTAAATGCTTTCATCTATTCAAGTAATTTGAATAATGCATAGCCCCCTGAATTAATAGGCAGGAAGTCAATCAAATTATTCTGTTAACTTTATAAACCTCAGAAAGCCATGGCTTGGGTGGATAAAGAATGTCAGCAGAGCTTGAATGGCATTTAGCGCTAGACAATTAATTTGGAAATGGGTGTTTAAAGGGCAGTAAATTTACTGCGTGCAACACAGTTCACTTTCCTGGAGCAGGTTTGTCTCTTAGGAAAAGATGGAAAGCTGAAGTAGTAAGTAGTAGGAGCACTGCTTGGGCCTCCTCTGTGATGCCATTTGGGATCTGCCGGTATTTTTATGGTAATGTCTGCCAGTTGAGACATTCTTCACTTTGATCACTTGCTGAGGTGCTGCAGCAGTTTGAAAGAGATGTAGGGTTTACATGTCATTTCATAAGCACCAAGACTCCTTGAGATACATGGTGCTATTTGGACTCCCAAAGGGGT
Source organism: Vireo altiloquus (assembly GCA_013396875.1). Classification (NCBI taxonomy): domain Eukaryota; kingdom Metazoa; phylum Chordata; class Aves; order Passeriformes; family Vireonidae; genus Vireo; species Vireo altiloquus. The sequence continues at coordinate 90,371 of VZRF01001869.1, forward strand.
TGGTTAGTAACTGTAATTATTTAATGAATTAAGTGGTAGTCACCTGAAAATGCTGAAATGGAGGTTGATCAACAATATTGTAACGGTGGACAAGAAAGTGAATGGAGTTTAAGATCAGCGAGCTGAAGATCTCGTAGATAGCAGGCCACTGAAATTCAGCTCCTTTGCTTATCTCCTGCAGTAAAATTTTATTTTTCTGATGCCCTTTCATCATGTCTGATAATGTCTTGAAAAAAGAACTCAGATGTGGCCTGACTGGTAAAGCAGTGCTATTGATTTCTTTCTTCTCTCAAACTCTAGGGTATGTTTCTGGCAACCTGAGGCATTTGGGTAACTTTCAGTATCTGAACAACTTTTGGTTCTCTGATAACTTCTTTTTATATCATTCACTTATATTCATACAACCTCTAGAGAAAATGCTTTTTTTTTCTTTTTTTCCAGGAGTAATTTTAGGTAGCAATGGATGATAACTTACCAAATGTTAGCCCGCAAAACTGTTGAAGTGCTTGGTCATGAAACCCTTGTCCAAGTATTATCTTCTGGTTTCCAACAGCAGCAACAAGAGGCCTCTTTGTAACCAAGTTGCATGTAATGATTTGTCAAGCAAGCCAGAAAATAAATTTCTTTTGAAAGTGTGTTCAAAATGGACCTTAGCCTGAAATGCCAGGGAAGACCTCAGTGAACTGGATGTCTCTTGAAGAAATATCTGGGCACTGTGAATACAATAGAATAGCTCTCTAAATGTCAGCTAGCGGGGAGGAAAATCCATTTTGCTGTATTCACCAGAATGGTGGTGGCCAAGCTGGAAAAGGTCTGTCTTGTACTGTGCAGTTGCTTTTCTGTAGTGAAAGGAAACAAAATGCATGTGTGGGATACCTAACTGCATGACACTGCATCGTACTCTTAAGATGTGCCATCCCATTTAATAGGTCTCATTTTTCCCTTCTTATGGCATGTTGATCTTGAGCAAAACCATTACACTGGAATTTGCCAATGGAGTTATGGAAGTCTAATTTGGTCTGGTGTTGATTTTTTTTTTTTTTTAATTAGACTGGTTTTTTAATATAATTGTGTCACTTTGGGAGACTGTCTGGAGCAAAACAGGATTGAATCGACTTCATGTAATGGACTGGCTTGGAGAACAAATTAATTGGATTCTTTAAGAAAACACTGTTACACTTTGGCTGGGGTTGCATCGACACACGTTGTAAACTCAGCAGCACTTCTGAACAAAGTGCAGAAGTAAATGTTTTCTTAGCTCTAACAATCATTGAGGCCATCTTTGGTTGTCACATTCACTGTTCATATATTATTTTTATGCTCCCAGCATACAGAAACAGCAGCTAGGGGAAGTTTTTATTTTGCATTTGACAAGCTGCATTTTGCTATTTTTCAACTTGCTTTTTTCCCTCTTGCTGTGAGGAATTGCATCTGGGGCTTAGAAACTATGACCATTGTTTAGATATGTTTATAATTTCAACTTTATCTCTGCAACTTTTGTATTGCTGTCATTTTATTGTTTAGGTATTGGTTCCACTTCAGTTTAAATCCCTTACTTGGTGGCTTTACAGCTTGTGTAGTTTCTAACCAAATTTTAGATGAGAGTACTTTTTTTTTAAATTGAGATTGCAAAGTGGTTTTCTTACTCCAGGAAAAGCAATTTAAGGAAAAAAAAAAGTAGTTATTAAAAACAAAAATTAACTAAACTTGGCAGTTACTTGCTTCTTCCTTCCAAAGTACCTGAAATTAATGCTTAAAAATTAATGTTGAAAATTAATCATTTGATATACACCATATGCTTTGCTATCTTTCCAGTCAGTTGTATTGGATCAGCTTTTCTCTACCCCTGAATTGGGCTGTGATCCAAACTGCATTATAACACGGGAAAAATGCGGGGGATACAGCTGTTTCATCTAGTTTTGGTTATTTGTTACACTGGAATTTGTTCAGACCTTATCTAAGGCATCGTGATTAGACCTTAGCAGCAGAACTTTTGAATTGCTGCATTCATGGCAGCACAGATGTGATGATGGAAAATGGGAGAAAGAGCAGGATTCTAGAGATATTCACCACTGTTACAGGTTGGACTGCACACTAATGTAGAGATGACAGGAAAACAATGTAAAAATTAAAAGCAATATTAAAGGTTATATTTAAACGCTATACATATTTAATATAAGGATTATCATTGCTGGACAAATATGCTTCAAAGGAGAACAGAAGGACTCATTGTGCTACCCATGGCTTGGTCACTCTGCAGCACTTACCACAGATTTACTCACTGCTTTATTTTTTTCCTCCCCAGCTCCATGCATAGCTCAAAGCAGCGTGAAAATCAAGCCAACCTTTGTGTAAAGACTGGGAAGGTGCTCTCCAGGCCACAGGTGGGCCTGATGTGTTGCAGCAGGCAGAGGGAGGAGGAAGGGGTTGGCTAGCTCCTGCGCTGCGTAGGTGCTCCTTGAGCGTGTACTTACGTAACCTTCCCAAAAAATCAGGTCCTGACAGCTCCAGAGAAACTTGGCTCGCTGGACTGCACGTATGCCACCTGAATTCAGAGGAGCCATTAGCTGCAATCTGGCACCTCTTGCAGGGCAATTATTTTGAGCAGTGGTAAAAGGCAGGCCCTGGGTGAGGGCAGTACCTCTCCCGGGTCTGCTGCCTGGATCCCAGTACCCTGGGATGAAGCTCCACATGGTGTAAGGGGCTTCCCCTCCAGCCTTAGCTTCCTGAGAAGAAAAAATATCAATCTGTCTCCTACAGTTGTTTGGTTTCTTTTTTTTTTTTTTTAATTGATCAAATCACTTGGTGCTACTTCTGTAGTCTTTATTTATCAGACCTGTTGGACCTTTTCTCCCAAATGCTCTTAGCTGAAGGTGAACACATAAGAGAGTGTTCTCGATTTCCTATCTGCAGCACCCAGAGCCAGATCTGCAGGGTGATGTAGCTCCTTGGCCTGCGTAGGTGCCTGAGAACACTGCTGAACTGCCTTGGGGTCAGGAACCTTGCTCTGTTGGCTCCACTAAGGATTACATGCCTTACCTGCCTAGGTGCTTTGAAAGAGACATCTGACATTTCTGAATGTCTAAGCAGCTTTGAAAATCCTGATCTCTCTCTTTTAATCTTTAGCTTCTCAGTATTCCAATGGTCTGGAAATTCTAATTGTTCTGAATATACTCCAGGCTTGCTAAACATGTTGTAACTCTTCTTGTGCTGGTTATACATATGTCCTTACAAAGAGAGTGATGGCACAACCCTTTATCATAAACACAAATAATTTCTGCCAGAGTCCTACATTCTTCTGCAGTTCCCATCTCTTCCACAAACTGCAGAAAATACATCAGTGTAAATGAATGATTTCACCTCAATCTGCTTCAAGATGGCCCCTGGGGCTGCTATCTCTATTTTGCAGTTGCTTTTGCTTCCGTTTGCTCTTGGAGAGCTTCTAACTCCTGAACTACCTATCCTTCTGCTCTTCTCATCTTACTTGTTCACCTTTGGCCTACTACTTCCAATACCATCCTCCAAGGATTTACTTGCATAAGTAATTTTTAGTGGTCCATTTGGTCACAATTGGCTTCCCAGTTGCCTGCTCTTGATTTCAACTCATGTGAGCCACGGATAGAATTTTCCTGAAGTAGGGTGGACTTTGCTTGATATTTGTCCTGAACTGCTTTTCATTCATTTCAAAGCCACTCCTCATTTGCTTTTTGTTCAGAGATATAACTTCAATGTATTATAGAACTGAAAACTGTTAATTTGATTTAGAAAGTAAACAAATTTTTCAGTCTTTAATAAGCTGTGTTATATCCTACGTAGTAAACCCCAAACCACAAAAAACAAACCCCTGAAGAGCAACTTTTCTGTGAAAAATCTTGTGCTAAATTTTTTAAATTGAGAAGTTTGGCCCAATGTAGACATCTTTGTTTCTCACTTAAAGACAACCCCCCTGCCCCCTCCCTCCCCCCCAAGTAATTACTGGAAATCTCTGTGGAAATTTTACACAAAATGGGCTTTTATTGTCAGATTCCTGCCATTGCTTCCTACAGTTTCCTCTTCATTTCTCTTCAAATCTGAAGCACAAATTTGCTATCCAGCTTGGGCTGCATGTCCCTGGGTGTCTACAGCTCTTCCTGAAGGTGGTTGCAAATATCCTTTCCGAATGCCTGATCTTTGGCTTTCTCAGGGCCTGGGATGCAGAGTGGTATTGGCCACCACCAGCCCTTAGCAAGGGACCCTGGGACTTGTCTTTATCCCAGGGCAGGACTCAGGAGAAGGGAGATGGTCATGGGGCAGCGATGTTCCTGTGGACAGGGCACCAAGCTGGCTTGCTCCCTCTTTCCACTGCTGGTAAAACAGAGGGGTTGTCACTTGTCCTCAAAGCTGATCTTGAAGGACAACCTGATGTCCCTTTCCCTGTGTGTGGAGCAGGGTTTGGAGAGAACTGCTGCTTTGGATGCCTTCTCACTCCCTGCTCTTTTACCATTCTGATATTTATTAGCCGTAGATATTTTCCTTATCCCTTGTACTGTGGACACATCTATGTAAATCTCTCAGCAGCCTGGTCTTGCTAATGTTTCACATCAGGAGATTATACAGACTTGCGAGTTGTGTGCTGCAGGGGAGGGGTAGGCAAATCCACGTACATGTTGTTATTAGGGTTTTTTTTTTCCTCCCTGTTGTAGTTACAGCTTTCCATTTTCCTTTAAAAATCTCAAAGCACCTACTACCCTTGTAGGAGGCTACTGTTTCCACTTCTGTTCATTTTGCGTTTAGAAGACTTATAAAAAGAAATTCTCTATGAAGTGTAAAAATGATCTGATTTTTTTCCCCATTGTCATGGATAATTAATTGGAGAGAAAAAAATCTCATGGAAAAATGGCTATCAAAAATTAGGGAGGAGGTTTTCCCCTGATGTTTAAATGAGCCTTTATAGCAGCCAGAGGACTGTAAAAGGCTGGATGTAAGCAAAGTTAAATGAAGATGCACCAGAAGGTAGATTCTTGTGCTGGCAAAATGCCTGGAACTTTTGAGGGATATTGAGAAATAGCCTAAGGCCCCAAACCTTGTGGCTTTCAAGGTTTGCTTCTCTCTGCCTTATACCATTTGTTTGTCTTTAGTTTTTTAAGAAAGTCTTTCAAGTAAAGTTCCAACTTGAGACCAGTACTTCTGGAAAGGTTAACGCAGCCATGGGGTTCATTTGTTCAGCTTGGGGTGGCTTGCCAGCATGGGTACTTTGTTTTATTTTTATTTTCTTTTTCCTTTTGGTGAAGCAATGTTATATCTTTGTCTGGTCATCCACACCACGTATATATGAATACATTTTCCCTTTCTTCTGTGCTTCCCAGCCCAAAGCAGGCTTTTATCTTCACGTGCCCGCAAAAACCCAGGTGGTGTTCCATGCTGTGGACGGAGGAGATCAGGTTTGAAATCTGGTAGAGAAGAGGGTAGGACTTTTTTTTTTTTTCCGTTTTATTTTCCCCCCCTCCTGTCTGGACTTGAATGTGAGGTGGGAACAGAGGCAGCAGGGCTGCACAGGGGCTTTAGTGCCATGTGCCCTGGTTCAGTGATGCCAATGGAGATAGCGTAGCCAGCACACTTGGTGTTGGTCTGGTGCTTGTGTAACTCCGGCTGCCCTGGTTTGTGGAGGCCTGAAAGGAGTTTCAAGAGCTTGGGTAGCCTTGGTATAGGGGAGAATGTGTTGGAATGGTGTAATTTAAGACCTGGGTTATGGTTTGATTTTTTTTTTTTAAATTGGGCTCTAAAAGATGATTAAGGTTCAGGTTTGGGGAGGACATGGGAGAGCAGTGCAGTGTGCATTAACATGCCTTTTCTGCATGTGTGAAAACACCCTTTTCTACAAAGTGTTGCTGCTTGTTTCCCACATTTGTGGGGAAAAAAGGTGCGAAATCTGGAGCGTGTTCCAGGAAAAAACAGTTGGCTCCTTTTACCTCAAGGCAATGCGAGGCTGGCCCCTTGCCATGCCTTGGACACTTTGCTCCCATTTGCAGAGTGAGGCCAATGCTCCAAAAGAAGGAGGGTGAGAGGGCTGGAGAAGAAGCAGGAGGAAAGGCAGGAGCTGCGCAGCGAGGAGGCCACGGAGCTGGGTGCGGGACTGTGACCTGGCAGGGGCCGCAGAGCCGCCAGGAACGCTCCTCGAAGCTCCTGCCCTGCCGTGCTGGCTGTGCAGGCGGTTTGAAAGAGGCAGGTTTGGGCACGCACGGAAGCCTCTTCCAGCTTTTATGATCGGTGCAGCTTGCAGGGAGAAGCTGTCATTTTTTCCCAGGGCGTGTAGAACCAGTTTGGCCGGTCCAGCGTGCGCCGCAGCAGAGGAGCCAAGGCCCATCGTGAGCAGGGCTGTGATAGATCTGCCTGCTGGTGCTCCCCATCTGCGGGAAGGGTGAGGACACGGAGCTGGGAGCCTGCACTGACTCTCTTGGCTACCTATTTTTCTCAAAGGGCTGTCAACATGCAGTGTCCCAGTGTTATCAGCCACTCACCAAGAGTTGTTTCAGGTGGTGACCATGGAGCTGTTAGCCAAGTGTGTCTTCCTTTAGGAAGACTTTTCATTTCACTTTTTTGTTCCATTTATGTTGTCAAATTTGTCTAATGTCCCTGCTTCTCCAGCAAATTTCTCAGTGTGGTATTGCCAGCTTTCTGTATTTTTATTGTGTCCTGGGGCATTTAGTGTGTTGTTTGATCTCTATTTTTTCTTGACGTGCAAGGTGCTGGCACCTTCTGAATTTGGGAATTTTTAATTGCACAAAATACACTTTTAATTCTGGTGATAAATAGCTTAAATTTATCAGTGCAAAAAAAAATTATAAATAAAAGAAATTTTGTTTTCCACTCTTTTTTCTCCTAAATCTTTTCCTTGAACAAGTGACTTGTAATTACTTAAAGTAATTGGCATTGGAAGTGCCACTGGAAAGGTACTTTCAAAATGGTTACACCAGAAACTGGTCAAGTTGTGTAATCTCCTCCTCATTGTGATGTTGTGTGGGCAACACTGGTGGATTCTCTGGGCTCTGCTTCTGGAGGCGTTTCCTTTGTTTTGTGATGGTTCTGTGTTTGCCAATGCGCAAAGGAAACCTGCACACGTTTTGGCAGGATTCTGTCCTGCAAATTAAGTCACCCTCGGAAATGAGCACTGAACTACTTACTTAGGGCCTTGATCTTGACAAACCTTTGCTTGCAAAGGGTTTTCACTTAATAAATCTTCCTCAAAAATAAAAAAAAGGAAAGAAAAAGGTTTTGAAAGCTCAGGACTTAAATTATAGTCAAGCAAAGTCTAGATCACAGGTTTGGTTTAGTAAGTTTGCTGGCCACACAACTTCTGGGAAAGAGTTTCTTCACCATTCTACTATCCATATCCTCTTTTCACTCCCTTCTGTTATTGCTAGCATGCCAGGTTTGCCAAGAGGAGTTAATAGATATAGACTCAACCCCGAAACTGAAGGGGGTGGCGGGAACCACCTTAGCTTGATTCATAAGCAGCATGTTGCACTCTGTCAACAGTGCTTGGTCCTGTTTTATTTTTTTAAAATATTCATGTTTTTAGGATTGTTAAAAATGTCTGAAGACTTCATGATAGGGTTTTATTTTGGTTTTTTTTGGTTTTTTTTTAAACTAAGAAATGGAGGTGTGTCTGGAGCTAGTGAAAGCAGTCCAGATTCAGGGCAAAGCTGGAATGTTGTGTTGCACTTGAATTCACTATCTTTTGGCTAGAAAATCTGAGCATGTCAAAATCCTTAATTCTAAAATTCTCATGAAATGAACTAAATCTTTGTGGAAGACAGAATAATGTATTTCCCAGTCCGGCAGAGAAAATGGCTATTTCATTGATATTTGCTAAAAAAACCACCCCAAAACAATAAAAAGAATTGTTTGACAGAGGTGTTCTGTGAATATTTGGGTGTAAAAAGTGTAGAGCACCCTGCTCATGCACATACAATTGTACAAATGCGTACCTGCAGGTTTGTATCCTTTATCACAGAACTAAGTAGCTAATAGTTTAATCTGCGTGTTTCACAACTTTTGTGCGCCTCTGTAGATCCAACTGAAAGGTACAGCAGGAACAGCTTGAGAGGCATATGTGGGTTTATTCTCTCTTCGCTACCTCTGTTCTCATCAGGCATATTTCTACCAGTCAATTGGACTTTGCATGGTAAGGATGTCATTAAAATAGAGTGAAATCAATGAAAGAACCAAGCTTTTTTTTTTTTTT
>VZRF01001869.1:103623-179489 GCA_013396875.1 Vireo altiloquus
TCTGTCCTGGCCAATTTAATCTCTCAGTTTTGTTTCCCCATCCTCTGTCCTTTAGGTATTGTGCAGAGCTCAGTGTCTTGCACACGAACAGTAGCAGGTTTTATTGAAGTACGTGCAGGTATGAACCGGCGGCTAATGTCTCTTGTATAATATTACTCCTGAAAGAACAACTCCACAAAGAATACTGTCTAGAATCACAGGGCAAGAGCAAGTCAACAGTTAATTGGCTGTGCTGTAATTACTTCTAGATGCATAATGTGCAATACTTATAGGACTTGTAGAAGTGGCGTATGAATTTCACAGTCGTCTCTTGGTACTTTATAATGTGTGGAGGATTTTGGTAGTCTCTGTAGATCTTGGGATTAATGGTACTGTTATAATTTATTCCTGCTCTGCTATTTTAAATAGCATGGTTTTTTTTTTTATTTTCGTCTTAAAAAAAAAAAAAATTAAGTCTGTCTTTAATTGTCTCAAAGGCTAGAGTGAAAAATAGGACAGATGCTGTTCAAAGGCTCTGTCATTCTTTTCTAGGATGGAAGTAATTCCACTTGCTTTTTGTTTTCTTGGAGTGGCTCACATTTCTGGTGGTGTGTGGCAACTGCATGTCGTGTGCTGTGGTACCACAGCCCAGTGGGTTGCAGACCAAACAAAGGTCCAGATGAATATGGACAGTGAGACAGATGTAGTTTTGAATATCTGGAACCTGATTTTCCCCATCTTTAACCCCAGGGTCCATAAGATATAATTTCACTGAGCGTATGGGATGACTGTTTTAGTCACATTGGGCAAAGATCTGAAACGGCCAAGAGCTGTGTGTGTGGGAATATGGATGAGATCTTTAGAAACAAGGCCAGGCAACAGCAAATTCTTGACCTGGCTATGTCTCATGGTTTCAACAGTCCCCAGAGCTGTGGCTCTTTGGACGTCATCCAAGCCTCTGAAGTCAACCATAATCTTTCCCACTGCAGCCGTGAAGAGGCTCTGCAATTTTGTGGCACAACAAGCACATTTCAGGGCTGCTGAAATCACACTTGAGAAGCCAGCTTGGAGGGACTTGGGTGCACGTGAGGTTTCTATGTACTTGGTTCGCTCATCTCAGCTGATGTGGATACAGACGTTAAAGTGAAGCTTTATAAAATGGACTTTGGAATCCCCAAAATACCATTTGTATTTTACCTTATTAAATATGGAAATTGTGTCAAAGGTAAATGTCAAGGGGCTATAAAATTACCCTTCTTATCTCCTGTGCGTTTATCAGTTGACAAATGGAAAGAAGCTGCTGCCAAAATAACTGTGAATGAATAATTTATAAATGACTGATGCATCGTGTATGTTGTTTCAGGCAGAAAACAGTAGGACATCAATAATCAAAAGAAGTTGGATTAATTTAGCAGTATTTTGCTGTTAATATTTTTATCTAAATGCTGCAGTCTGGACCTTTGTCATGAGATCCTTCTCTTTGTCGTTAAGGACTGATCCACAGATCACTGAAATCAATAGGAGTCAGCTGTTTACTTCAGCAGCCTGTGAATCAAATTTATAATATGCATATGTAGCTTTTTCCCCCCTGCTTTTATAGTGCTCTGAATTTGAATTTCCTCAACACTGTGTGTCTTATCATGGAATTTGATTCACATGTTTCTTCCTTACCCAATTTCCTGTGGGCTGAATGTCCTAGGCAAGAAATTGGGAGAACTTTATGGAACAAGGTTGGGGAAAAGGTGACTGCCAAAAAAATTGCCTATCTTCTCCTATTTTTCAGTTCCTTTGTTTTTATTCACACAGGGAAAACTGATTTCTTGAAACTTAGATTTCTATGCAAGGTAGACTTTTCTCCAGCGTGTATTTTTCTCATGCCCTCCCCCAAACAGAGAACATTTAGGAGATTTTCAGCACTGGCCATAGTGAATAAGGTTAAACACTGAAGAGGTGAACTAGATTCTTTCTTTCTGTTCTTTTCCATGTGATTTAAATATGGCCCATTTTGCCCATCACATGACAGAGCTGCCAGAGATTGCCTCAAGCTAGTTTATGGCTTTAACTAAAGGTCATCTTAAGGGGGGAAAAAATCCCATGGAGAAGGGGGAGGAGAAAAATGTATTTAAAAAAAATACATTAGACTGGATTTTAAGCATTTGTTCTGAAGAATACAAATGAGAAAGAGAAGCTGCCATTATATCGCAATGAGTCAGGAGAAAAAAAAATAAAACCACCACCACCAATAATTACAAACTCTCTTCCTCTGCACAGCTCAGCGCCTCGTGACAGAAGAGTGTGCAAAGCAACTGCCTGGATTTCGGTCTACGGCTTTCTCTACCTGACCTAGATATCTGGCTAGCAGTTCACCACTGCAGAAAATGCCCTAGTGCAGAACTCCTACCCCACTGGCTGCTAATAAGAGCAGTTCTCACATCCGTAGCTCTGCATCCATCCTCACCATGTAATTGGTCTGGCTCTCCCAGCTAGCTGCCTCTCCTCCTGTAGGCCCACACTGAGAAGAGAAATCCCAGACCTCCTGAAGGCTGAGGGGCTCCAAAACTGTGCTGTGTTATCAACAGCTACATGGTTAGCTAACTGCTGTGACTAAATGGAGATTGGGAAGCACTGCAGGCAAGGGATGAAAAGTGATGCCCTCCCATAGCACAATGCTGATATGCAGAATTGGCCAAAACAACAAAACTTCACAGACAGTGCAGCAGAAGGCATTGGCTCTCTTGTTTGGGCATTTTATTACCTGGAGCTAAATGTGCAGAGAAGGGAGATAATGAAGTACTTGACTAATTCAGTGTGATCCAGCTGGCTAAGCCAGAGGGGCTGTAGAGCAGGAAAAGCTACAGAACTCACTGCTAGCCATTTTCCCTTGATACCTGTGAAGCCAAAACAAAGAAGTGCAGAGATCAAAAAGCAGAGCAATATCAATATGGGGAAAGGGGAGGGGGACAACTAAAGGGGAGGAGAAACCTCTAAGATTGCCCCCCCATCCTTTCTCCCTTCTGCTCTTTATTTAGTAGTGGGGGGGAGGGGAAGGTTATTTTCATTTGCCTCATGCTAACTTCTAATCTATTTGAGAAATTCACCAAATACCAGAATGTTTAGTACCCTGTGTGTCATAATACTCAACGCCAGCCTAATTTTTTAAATTTTATCTACCATTTGTGCTTGGGGGGGGGAAAAAAAGACTAGTTTAGTAATGCGGGCACGTGCAACGGTAGTGTGTTCAAAAACCCGTATTCCTCCTCTTTTCCACAGCCTAAAAGGCTAGATAAACTATACGATTCTTATCCAGAGGGCAATTAGAAAATGTAAAGTGTGTAAATCCCTCTCCCTGGCATTGGTGGGGTTTGCTGCTGCATGTGGGGCTTTTTTTCCTTCGACAACCCAGCTATTTAAGTACACAAGACACATTGCTCCCTCTGTCTCTTCTCCTTCCCTGACTGCTCCCCACTATCTTCCTATGGAGTGCAATGCAATTGCAGCTGCCCTAACAAGCTGTTGCCCAAACTAGAGTGAAGCGCTTGTAAAAATCTGGTAATAAGTGAAAGGCAGTTACCATGCTTTATTAAGTATAGAAAGTCAAGCTTCATACCTGGTGTAATGTTGATGCAATGCCATGAAAGGAAATGGAGGAATACCCACCTGCACCAGGGCTGAATCTAGCCCGTGGTGCTCTCATCATGGCTGCCAGGGAGTGAATCATTGCTGACCAGTCTGCCTGCCAGCTGCAGTTCATACCTTTTTTTTATTTTTTTTTTTTATTTGAAGACAGGCAGACACTAAACATCATTCAGAGATGAACATCACAAACACTCTTTGCAGGGAAGGCGACCACAGCAGACTGCCAATGCTCTTCCAGTGCCAATTACAGTGATGGTTTAATCGTAAAAGCAGATTCATTAAAATAGGATCAGAGCCAAGGCGTTTGTGATTTGGAAGCTTGTGCTAACTTTTGATAGTTATCATCAGGGGCAGCTGATGTGACATCACCCTGCAACTCTGACTCATATTTTTAATGGACCACATGCCTTTGCATTATAATTTTGCTGCTAGAGTTAGCTTGGCATTAGCTCAAGAGACAGAAACACCCGCAACCAAATCTGAAGATGCGTTGAGAGTTTGCAGTTGTCATGGAAATTGAGGGTAGTGCTGAGGGCTGGTGCTTACCTCCCCTCTAAAATGAAAGTCCACATTTGCTCCCTTCAGCCTGGAAGCTAACAAAAAGGTCTAGAGCTGGCTACTCTCTGACAATGTGGACTGAAGATACGAAAAGCTCCTTTTAGGGTTATGTATAATTTTTTTTCAGAAATATTGTTTGCTAAGAAAAAACACCTAAGTGTTGGAAAAATACACCTTTCCTACACTGGCCCAGTTTTTTTTTCCATATGGTGGAATTGTGACCATAATATGCCTGGAGAACATCTTGCAAAGGGCACTCTTGGGTGTTAGTGGTGAGGGGCAAATGTGAACTGCTGGCTTGTGCTAAGCCTCTGTTGTTGTGGTACACCTGGGATTTCACTGATGTACTGGACTCTTTTGGAATAGGAACAGTCTGTTCTCTCCACGAGAGAACATGGGGGTTACAAGATGGTGTGTGCTGTTACTGAGCAATTCCACGTGGTGCAGATTAGCAGGTGCTCATAAATAACTCATGAGTTCAGAGTCATTACAACCTGACCTGGCCACCTCCAGTATCAATACATCTATCAATAACAGTGATGAAAATTATTAAGACAAAGCCTCTTAAGGCACTACTGGATTTAGCAGTGTGGGGAGAACAGGAATGTACTTGTCCCTGGAGAAACAATAACCTAGAGCTATGCTGTGTTTAAGAAAAAAAAAAAAGAATAAAACTTTGTACTCTGGCTGAGGAGCTGGGTGTGATGCTGGCTGAACGATACATACGTGTGCATATACTTGCCTTGCAGTTTCTCTCTGCTGGTGTTGTGTGCTGTGTTGCTGTAGCTGACAAACTATAATCTCTTGAAGATTACATATTTCAGAGTAGTGCCCTACTGGGACAGAGCTGCAAACATTCTTCATGATCTTTCCTGCTCTTAGAATGCTTGGCTTTTCAGCCTTCACATTATTATGTCCAGAAATGTGGGAATTACTGCCATATTTTAAGCCATACCTCAATAATGTAAGCCTTTAGTGAAGTGTTTAAATAGAAAATGGTTAGGCAGCACCATGAAGCCTGCCATCAAGATGGTGCCTGGCTTGGAGGTGCGAGGTGCAGGCAAGAACCTATGTAGCTGCAAAACTTGTGGGAATGTTCAACAGAAAAAGGTATGTGTGTGTTGTACATGGAGTCGTTTAGACAACTTAAGCCTCAAATTAAGTAATGGATTAAATCCTCTTTTGCAAACAGTAGAGACACATAGATTTTCATGAGCACGTTAAGCATCCCATCTCTGCCTATTGGGATGATTTTATAGTAAGGTAATGACATAAGCTTGAGACCAACTTTTTTTAAGGCTTTTTTTTTTTTTCCAAATATAGTTTTGGCATAGGATGTTACAATACAAATCACAAAGTCAAGGTTGGTGAATGGTCTAGAGATTAAATCATAGGAAGAACAGATGAGGGAGCTGGAGGTGTTTAACCTGGAGAAAAGGAGGCTTGGAGGGACCTTATTGCTCTCTACAAGTGCCTGAAAGGAGGGTGTAGCCAGGTGGGGGTTACACTCTCCTCCCAGACAACCAGTGACAGGAGAGGACATAGACTCAAGCGGCAGCAGGAGAGGTTCAGATTGGAGGTCAGGAAGAGCTTTTGCCCTGAAGGGGTGGTTAAACATTGGAATGGGCTGGTCATGGAGATGGTGGGGTCACCATCCCTGGAAGTGTTCAAGAAATGATTGGATGTGGCACTTAGTGCTGTGGTTTAGTTGGCATGGTGGTGAGCAGTCAAAGGTTGGACTTGATGATCTTGGAGGTCTTTTCCAACCTTAATGATTCTGTGGTTTTAATAAGGATTAAAAGTCAGAACACAGTGGCTGAAATTGGTTGATATTCAAGGGATGGAGTTAAAGAAGGGAGGGGCTGCATTGGCAAACTCCCACCTGAACACAGCTTTCTTTACTGTCCCTTGGAAGTTGGAGGCACAGTGGGTCCCAGCACTTACAGCTTGCTGGAAGGTCTGTTTCAGAGCTGTGGCTCCCAGCTCCCTCTAAACATTGTGCATCTACTTCAGTGCTGCAGGAAAATACACTAGGCTACTATCAGAATGGAAATCTATCGAGGGTGATGCCATATTTGTTATAAGGAAACAAGACTGGCTCCTGTTAGCCTTGCTTCCTCTTCTAAGTGAGATTTTTTTTGTCCCTTGGACAGTGTGAACCAGCACCACATTCTTGCTTGGCACCCAGGGAGGCAGTGGGGACACCAGAAAGGAACTGCTGGCTACAGTGGCCACCATGTGTGCCCGGGTCACTCAAGGACTCACAGGGGTCAGGCAGACATCAGTTGGATAAAATCTGTGTGCCCTGCCTTGTGCCTCTAAATGTTACACTCATGTTTAAATAACTCACAGGTCAGTTGTTTTTCTATTTTGAGCTCATGGCAAACCAGGCGGAGGCAGCCTGTAAAACGAGTGACTAATTTCCAGGGTTTTTTTTTTTCTTTCCACTCCCTCTCTCCCTGAAGGTGGTCATGGGGCAGCCTTACCCCAGTGAGAGGAGATCAGCAAGCTGGGAAAACAGAAAATCATCCTTTCTGGCTGTGAAGACCTGGTGGAAGCTGTATTTCTGCACGGGTTGTGTTCTGGGGTTCTGGGATGCAGGGGGATATTTTCCCCAGTACCCACAAGCTAGTGGAAGCCTCCTGCATCTTTTGGCCAAGGAAGTTTTCTCGAAGAGGGGCTGGTGCTGTGGGTCCCAATGAGGTGCCTCTCATGTCTCCCAGTGAGGAGAGGGACAGATTAGGGAGGGAGGGCAGTCAGCATGGCTGCATGCAGGACCTTTGCTCACTTTGCTGCTTGTGCCACTGCCGCTGCCTGCAAAGGTTTTTACTGGTGGTGGCAGAGTGCCTGAGGGGCAGTGGGACACCCCTGCTTTGGCAGGGGGCTCCAGCTGTAGCTGAAGCTCTGCAGCAGAAGGGAAAAGGAGGGGGAGCAGAGGGAGAGAGCACCAGGGCCATTTCCTAGGAGCGCATGCACTGGTTTAGACCTTTCCTCCCTTCTCTGTAACCTCTGTCTTCCAGCCATGGCTGCCTGCTTGCATTAATTACACCTCACTCCCTAGATGCATTCATTTCAAGCTACCTTTAGGGTTTAGACTGCAGAAACTGACTGACCAAGGTTGAAAGCAATTAACAAACAGGTTATTTTAAATTAACAGCTTCTTTTAACCAGCTGTCCAGGACTGCTTTGTTTTTCTACAGCAAGATTAGAAGGCAATGCACCTCAGTGAAAAGATGGATTGGGGTTTCTTTTGTTATTGTACTGCCTTTTGCTCTTTTTTCCTTTTTTTTTTTCCTCTTTTAAACTTGTGCCAATTCAATACTAAGCACTTCCAGCTTGGATTTAGAAGCGGTGTTGAAATATACTGATTGCCTAAATGAATTTTAAATGGCATAGGATGTTGAGAAAGAACAGTCCTTTTACTTCCATTGGCTGTCTTGCAGCACATCAGGATGGGTTTGTTTTTGAATGGCATATTGAGATGCCAGTGCTTTCTTCAGGCATTGATTTTTTTTTTTTTTTTCTGTCTTGCCTTCCCTCTTTACACAGATGCTTTTTGCATGGTGGCTTACTGACTTCACTGTTTCATGAGGCACTGGATTTGCAGAGGAGCAGGCTCAGCCCATACCCTGAGCCCTGCCAGGAGCCATGAGGACAGTGCAAACAAAGCCCAGGCTCATAGGCTTTGATTGCTGCAGGAGCTTCTTGGCCTGGATGCTCTAAAGACTTTTACTCCTTTCTGATCAGCAGAGAGCATGAAGTGATTGAGCTGTTCCTAGAAATCTGCGAAGCAGAAAGTGCTGTTAAATCTTTAAATACTGCCAGAAATCAACTCTTTTCTGTGGGTTTTAGTGTTAGGAGTATCCTACCTCTGAGGATGTTATGAGGAGGAACTTGCACCAGTCATCTTGAGACACTTGTTCAAAATACACCAGCCTTGGTTGTCCACCTCAACTCAATAATGTGCCTTCTGATGCAGCTTCAAGCCTTTAAACCCCATTATATCAGATTGAATTTTGGCCTTAGGGTGATACAAGGTCATCCTGAATGATTGATCTCAGCCTTGAGACGTATTGCCCAAGTGTTTAGTTCAGGCCTTAATTTTTCTTCCACAAGAGTTATTAATATTCCCTATTGCAATGCTAAGTAAGTTTCGCATCTTCTTTGGTGCATCTTCATTCCAGTATTTCACATTGTTGTGCTTTTCTTAGCTATTGTGTGAACCAGAAACAATTCCCAGGGTACAGATGGACATTTACACAAGACAGCAGTTCTGGAAATAATTGTCCGTCAATGTTAACACCCTTCCAAGTTAGACTTGGTAATTCTCCAAGTAAGTCTTGACTGCTTTTGGTGCAAAAGTGAGCAGGTTTGCTTAGCTTATCCTCAGCAATCATTTTTTGTCAACTTCTTAAATTGTTCTAACTTCTTTGTAGGAGAATGTCTGGGGTTGGTTTTTTTTTTTTTTGGTTTTGTTTTGGTTTTGGTTTTCTTTCTTTGCCAGCTTTTCATCTTCCTTGGTTAATTCTGCTAGCCCTCCAAGCTATTCTGTGGCTGTTTTGTATGAAGTCCCTCCAAACTGCTATTAGTTTTTGTTTACACAAAACACAGAATTGGGCATGTTTTTTCCATAGTAGACTGCACAAGATCAATATAGATAAAAACCATTACTTCCCTGTTACTTACTGTCTCTGCATATGCAGCCTAAAATTGTGGTGACCTTTTTTGCTGTCAGACTGCATTGTGGACTCATGTCTAATTTACTATCTGCTACTGACCCTCAGCCTCTCCTACCCATTGCTGCTTTCTAGATTTGTGTGGTCTGGAGGTTTTTTCTTTTTTTCTTAAGAAAAACGGTATTTTTTATAGTTGTACGGTATTTTTTCCAAGTTGAACTTAATCTTGAAAATTTTCTGTTTGCAGGTTCAGTCTCTCTACATCTCAGCCATTTCTGTGCCCTCACTAATTTTCTATCTCATATGGATTTTGTAGTCTCTGTAAATTTTATTCAAAGGAATTTTAGCCTTTCAACACGATTCCCGTAGAAAAAATGGAAGATTTTCACTGCCCTGCATTTGTCTTGTTGCAAATTTTTTGTTTGCATCTGTTGCTGAATACACTAATGATGTATATATGTAAGTGCTGATAAAAGGAAGCTGCGTGACAGGTGACCTCTGGACAGGTGACTTGTTGGCCGTGTGATGGCTGAGTTCCCTTGAATGGATGAGATCACCTCTAGCAATGTAAAAGAGATGGTGCCGAGCAGGGCAGTGTGCTGAGGAGCTGCAATGGGACAGAAATCCAGAGGTCTGGCATGGAACTAAAAAGAGATGCTGAAAGACAAACTGGAACACGTATGGAAAGACAGGGAAATATGGAGCAGCTCACAGTGATGGAAGGGAATGTTTAGGTGAATGGGGAAGTCTTACCTGTCGTGTGTTCTTAATTCAGTGTTTGCTGACACAGCTCCTACCTCAGGGTGAAGACAAAGCAAACACCCATCTTACTGATTTGCTTTCACTGGTTTAATTTAGACTTTACCTTGCTTTCCATAGCACAGTTTGTCTCCTGTAGGGAAGATAAGGTTACTATGGGGGTACAAGGTATCCCAGTTTTCTTTCCAGAAAATCCACGAGGAAAAGAAAATTATTTTCACCACGTCTTCACTCAGAGAAGGATGTATTATTCTTTATGAGTAAAGCAGGCATTGACTATATGGGTTTATTTGAGCCCTGCATGCATATTCCACTGGGAAGTTTCAGTAGACTATCTCTGAGTCAGTAATGGGGAGGGGAAAAATAAATAATCATGGTCTGAAATAATTTAATTTCTTGCAACTCTAGTAATATGAAATGTGTATTTAAATGTGGGTATCAAAATGAAAGAATCTACAATTCAGAAGTTTTAATTTAGCAGTTTAACAAATGTCGAGTGATGTCTCTGATTTCCTGGAAGCACTCAGATTAAAAATTGTTGACTGAGCTAGAAAAAAAAAATCGACTTCATACTGTTGATCTTGTGGAAGCTATGGTTGCTTTGTGACAGCTCAGGATCTGGTCATAAGAGTGCAAATTACTCTCGCTTTATACTTGACATGTCAGTTTTGCTCTTCACCTGCCTGCTATTAAGGTCAGTGGTACTAAACTGTAGGGTCTGTGGCCAGTGCAGTAGCTTCAGTGGTACCACTGTGTATAATGAATATTTTTGTGCAACATGCTCATGCTATCGATTAGCTTGGGTTTGCTTTTCTGGCTTTTCTTCATATTGTTACCAATGTGCAAATTTGATGAGCAGAGCTGTAAACCAAAAGAAAAAAATAAAAAACACCTCAACCCAAAACAAAAAAAAAGGGCATAATTAAAAAAACAATGAGTTAGGAAAAGGAAGGCCTTGTCATAGGTCTGGGCTTAGTGTTCCCCAGAAATTCCTAGTGATGTGAAAAAAGGGTTATGATCTTGAATAAGTAAAACTGATTTTTGACTGGCTGATATCTGCTCATCAGTGTTTCCTGAGTTGTCTAAGCTTGCTAGCCTGCTTCACAAAATATGAAGGGCCCTGTAGAGTAGCATGTGGTGAACATGCCATACCTATGTTAAGGGTCTTAAGATCAACAGCTAGAGAAACTATTCTTTCAGGTTTTGCTTCTATTCATGTCCATTACAAAAAATAAGGGGACAGCTTAATCCTGAGTATCACTCCATAAACCTTTTATGCACCTGAAAATGTCTGTCCCTTCTTCTTGAGCTGTGACACCAGAGCAGTTTAGTGGATGTGTTTATACCTGTGTGTCAAGGTGTCCAATGAAAGACACAGTGTTTCCCAGCTAATTTTGGATCCCATTTGCAGATACTGGATAGTTCTTTGCAAGCTTTGGGAGGAAAAAAAAAAAAAAGGAGAGAAACTCAATGGTATTTTATCTGAAAATAAATTTCAAATGTTTTCTTCCAGTTGGTAAAATGCATGTGTGTGACTGCAGTTTGTGGTGTCTCAGCTCTGTTAATAACAGGGACTCCAAGACCATACACAGAATTAATGTTTCTACAAAGCATCAATTCATATTGAACTAACTAAAGTTCATATAAGTTGGCCTAATTTTGATCTCATTAACTCCTGATGTTAGGATGCTTACATTCTGTGGAGTCGGTGATTTACTCTGGAGTAAATAGCTGAATTAATTCCAGCTGTCTGTGATACACTGGGGTGCACAATAGGATGTCATGCCTGAATGAGAGATTTTTGGTTACTGAAACTATGTACATGACTTATGATGGACATTGTACCTCACAACCTGTGACTGGGGAGGGTGCAGGAACCTTTTTCATGAAAAGTGTGTGACTTGTACCAAATTATTACAGGTAGATTTATGGTACAGACAAGAGACTGAAAGGAAACACTATGTCAGAAATGAATTAGAAGTCAAGAAGGAAAAAGAAATGTAAAACACTTGGGCAGCCTGTATCTTTTTAATATTTTAAATAGAAAAATCATATTTCACTTTCTCAGGGCCTTGGTCTAGGGAAGGTACTTAAAACAATTCTTAAATTTAACATGGGCATGTAGGTACTTGGAGCACAACTTTTTCTCTAGTGATTTCCTGGGATTGGGTTTAAGATTTCAGAGGAGTGATGGCAGCACTATGATTTTTTTATCACCTACAAGCAGCAGTTATTAAGGAATAATTAATATTTCTTTCACCCCTTGTACTATTTGCAACTATGTGCAAAATGCACCAGCTAGAAGCTTTATTTTGTAGGGTAATTGCATGGTGTGTACTACTGTTGAGAACAGAGATGAGCAGAATATCTGCTCAGATTAAAACTTTGTTGGAGGTGCTTGTGTGTGCTCATGAGAATTAGGCAGGCTGACCTTTGTTGTTTCAGATAATTGTGAAAAATTGAATGTCACCTGATATAAGATGGAGCACATCTTCCTAGCTGCACATGAGGAATTAAAGGAGCCAGTTCTGCATAGATAAAACCACTCATATTTTATTTTTTTTTTGTGAAAACATAAACCAAAATGCAAACAAATTCTGATGATCTATAATGAAGAAGACTACCAAGGAAATTGGCTCCTCTGCAGTAAATTTTACAGTGGTCCTTTTACTAATGGAAATCATATGCCTTTACCAAGACCAGGGAAAGGAATTTCATCTCATATGTTCTAGTACATTTTATTTATGACCTCTGTTATAGATATTCAGGCCTTTTTTCCTAATGTAGTATGTGCCTCCAATTGCATACCAATGACATCTACTTACCATATTTGTGACAAATTGCAATCAGTGGAAATCAAGAATTCATCCCTTGATTATTACCAGGAACATCCATAAAGTAAACATTGTCAATATGGAGAGCATATATATGTTTTCACTGCGTGTTCTGGGAGTTGTGGATTTGAGCAGGTCTTTTCCTCTCCAAAGTCCCTCTTAAGCCATCCCAGATCAGTACCAGTGGATAGGTAGGAGGTATGGATAGCCTAGAGATGCATTACCACTGACTTACTGGCCAGGATGTACCAGCTACTGGTTTGCCAGTTGTTGTCAGAAAGGCTGAATTTAGGCTGAATTTAGGCTGAATGGAGGCATTAACCTGAGTCTTTCCCTCCTGCACGGCTGTTGCATTTTATGAGATGTGTAGGAATACAATGTTCCTGAGACATCAGCTGCTCTTTTGGATTTGGTGAAACTGGGCCTGGTTTAATGTATAGGTAGAGAAATGAGAAAAGATTTAATAGACAAGCAAAGTGGCTTCTTTCTTTTCTCAAAGGAAATGTGAAGATTACTTTTTTGTTTCTGTTTTTTCCCAAACTGTATTGTGCTAAGAAAGTCATGATGATAAAAATGCTAAGAAGGTATCACTCCTGTTTCTTTACTGTAAATGATTCTCTCGACTTAAGTCAGAGCATAACGCGCTTGAATGACTGCACCTCCCACGCTGTGCTGCTCTGAGTGGAAATAGGCTTGCAAGGAGATGTTCTGCTTTCCCAGTTTCATTTTCTCTTCTAAGTGCAAGCCTTTGTTAAATCTAAGAACTGTCGTAGACTGTTTTTTATGAAGGATCATAAGAAGTTAGGCTTTGCAGAGGCCAATTAGTTCTGCTCCATCTCTCTGCCAGTACAGAGTTGTAGTATACAAAGTAATTTCTAGTGCTTTGTCTAGCTAATTTTTAACGTGGGCATGTAGCGTTTTCACAGTTCAACAAAAGTCTTTTCCCCCTGATGCTCAGCCTAAAATGTTCTCTTTCTTGCTTTCATCCCATGACCCCTTGTTATACTGCCATGTACCACACTCGGCAACTTGATTTGCTTTTTGGTGTTCACAGCATGTAGGTGAGTGTGGAAGGTTGTTGTATTTTGGCTGCATAGGGTTTCCTTTTAGAAAGAGGAAGTCAGAAATATACACCATCGAACCCCACTATGTGCCATGCAATCAGTTACACTGCTTGGAGGAGCACTGGTGACAGACTTTGAAGGCTTAACAAGTCACTTTGTTGAAATGAGCTGCTTTTTTTCATGTATTATTCTGTGTTCTCCTCAGCCCTGTGCTCACAGTAGGAGCCAGCCTTTTTGTAGCCTTTCCTTATTTGAATTCCTTCTCTTTTAGCTACCCAGCTCCATAATAAACTGTAACAAGGCAAAGATGTACACATAGGAAATCGCTTCTTTTGGCAGAGAAGGAAAGTTTGTTCTTCCTTTCATAATCCTTTTTTACATATTCCAAATTAATTTGTTTCCACAGCTTTTCTCCTTTGTATGTGGTTTTCTTTTCCTTTTTAAATGAAGCTATTGTCTGTTACCCTGGAGAGCTGCTGTCCCATACACACTGTGCTGAAGATATCTGCTCAACATTGCATAACCTGCCTGCTTTTACCAACGTCATTGCCTCTGCTTAGTGTTAAAAGGATATGGCCAGAACTAATTTAGCCAAAAAGCAGCCTCCAAATTCCTGTGAGACTTAGAAGTTGTGGAGCATGGTGTGCTGTTGGTTTTTTCTTTTTTTTGGATTTTATTCAACATAGCTTGGTAGAAACAATGTGTGTTGTTTAAAATATATATGTTAAACAAACACAAGGAGCAACTAGAAATTCCACCTTTAACACTGGCCTGCTTCACTGTCTATTTGTAGATGACAGCAAAGACAAGTGAAGCTGATTATTTGACAGGAGATACCTACAGAAAGGAAACAAACTATGCATATAAAACTACCTTCCCTTATGTTTGCAAAATTCATTGTCCTAAGCAGCTTTACCATCTATTAATACTTCTCATTAGGAAGGATCCTCCTGGTACAGTTTTACTGCTTTTACTGTGGTCTGGAAATGGATCAAGCAACCCTGGTTTAATGTGTAGTTGTCTTGAATGAAGAGGTTGAGTCAGGTGCCTCTGGTGTGAACCCAAGCCCTAGTCCTGCTCTCATTTCTTTACCTGTGCCCTTGGTTTAATGAAGAGAGTTACAAGATGTCTGACAAGTGGGCAGCTGAGCCAGTGGACAAAGGAGAATTGAGAAATGCATTCCCTTGCCCACACGTCTTGTATAACTGCAGACCACTGGTTAATTCTTGCAAAAGCCCCTTTTCAGAAAATGTTCTGGGTGATCCACAGTAAATTTCAACCTGAGTACTGGGTGTCTTGGACATTTCTAAACTCCCTTTCTGAATGTTGAAGATGCTTTGGAAAGTTTCTACAAGAAATCTGCTTCCTGCTTGAATGCACTAAACTTCATTTGTATTAACATCTGCTGTGAACCCTAAATTTAGCTTGTATCATTGTGGACAAAACAGTGGTGTGTTTGCTTTATGCCACTGTTGTTGCTGGCTGTTCAGAGATCGCTGAGCCCAAGGTGACTGTAAATGGAATGGCTGTAAAAAGGACCTGCTGATGCTATATAGGTATGGAGAGGCTGCTACAGCTGTTCTGAGGTCTCCTGTGTTTTCTCAGCACTTCCATGAGTAGGTTCTTCGAAAGGAAATAATTACGATTCCCATTTTATTGGTACAAAATTGAGGCACAGTGGAAAGAGGTATCATTTAGTCAGTGGCCAGGCCAGGAATAGGACATGGTGCTGTGTAGTTCAAGCCCAGTGTTAGGTGGCAAAAGAGTTTGCAGGATGGCCTTTAAAGCTATGAGCGGATCCAGTGGGGGGCAACAAAGAATATGAGGGCACTGGAGCATCTCTCTCATGAGGAAAGGCTGAGAAAGCTGGGCCTGTTCAGCCTCAAGAAGAGATGACTGAGAACTCATCAATGTCTATCAGTATCTGAAGGGAGGGTGCCAAGAGGACAGACCCAGGCTCTTCTTGGTGGTGCCAAGCAATAGGACAAGAGACAATGGGCAGAACCTGCTGAAAAAGAAATTCCACCTGAACATGAGGAAGAACTTCTTTACTGTGCAGGTGACTGAGCACTGGAACTGGTTGCCCAGAGAAGGTATGGAGTCTCCTTCACTGGTGGTATTCAGGAACCATCTGGATGCAATCCTGTGCCATGTGCTCTGGGCTGACACTGCTTGAGAAAGGAGGTTGGACCGGATGAGCCACAGTGGTGCCTTCCAACCTGACCTATTCTGTAAAAGAAAAAGAACAGTTTCTAGTAGTACTTGAATTATCAGCGTGGCTTAGAAAGATACTCCAAAATCCTGCTTCAGAAGTGCAGTTCAAAGATAAAATACAACACTGTCAATTCTGGCCTTAATTTTGTGGTGACAGACTTAGGTGTTACATCTGTTCTTGCTCCTAGGGCTTCAAAATATTAATGTCTTGCTACTGAATGAGTAAATTAAGTCACTGAGTTATTACACCTTGCAAAATGCTGGGAGTTTTAATGCAGACTTATTTGTCTCTTATAAGGATAGAACTGAGAAGCATGAGTTGTCTTAAATAAAATATCATCTGTCCCAATGCATGTTCCTCATCATTTACCTAAAATCCTTGGACTTGATCCAGGAAAATAGATCTGGTCACATTGCTGGATTTTTAAGATAACCAACCTGCTGCTTTTCAAAGGTGGAGTGTAAATTGCTTTTAAAGTTTTATCTAAAGCATCAGTAAATGTCAGTTTTAGAAGTGGCTATCATTTTTCCAGATGAGTTATGCCATGTAATGATGGATGTGCAAGACACCAGGGAAGAGGCTTGCAATTGTTTTGGTTTGCTGTCCCAGAAGAGGGCCAGAAGTGGCACTCCTGGCCATCTATCTGAGCTCCTGGTGCAGTTTTCACAGTCAAACTCAAGGGAAAGGTGTTGAGGTCTTTCAAAACGAAGTGGGCATTTAAAAAAGAGTGAGTGAATCTTTTGGTGACTTTGAGAAAGTTAAATCCTGGCCTGGTGTTTGCATGGCACGCTGCTTATGATGACAGCCAGATAAATGCCCTCAGCTGATGGAGCAGTTATGAATTTCACCAGGTCCTCAAAGCTCTTTCTTCTGCTGATTAGCATTATTTCTGCCTGGTCCAGGTTGAGCAGCAGCCAGCTGGCCTTCTTCCAGAAACCAATTTCTGCCAGACATTGTTTGAGGTTGCCAGCAGCTGTGTCTGGGTCAAGAGGGAAGGAGATAGAGAGCTGGGTGTCATCAGTGCACTGATGGCAGTGCAGCATGTACTGCTCTGTAGATGCCCTGCAGCTGCTGATGAACCAGGGAGGTGGATGCAAGCGAACACAGTAGGAAAATCTGAGGATGCGCAGCCGCCCAGCAAAAGATTTGAAAGAGCATTTCACATGGAGGTGCGGGGGAATGTCTGGGATTTCTTTCAATGGATTTTTTGTGCTCATTGGCGTGTAAATCTCCCAGTGAGCAGGTTGTTCTGGGCAGTATTTTTACTGAGCCAGTGTAAATCCCTGTGGCCTGGGTTGTAAGTGACACCGGTGCTGGTGAGGCAGCAGAATGCAAAGGATGGTGACCTGCTTTCTCAAACAGCCCCACTTTTGGCAGCCTTTTTCAAGCACATTGCAGCCATATGTCACATGTAGTTTTAGACCATGATGATTACTAAACAAAGATATTTAGGTGTGCAAATGTGTGATTTCACACTTCGGGTTCAGCTTGTTATGTATGTGCTTAATCATATGGCACTGTGAGTTTGTATTTCTCTTGTAGGACTTTGGGATACTTGCATCGTAAGACACTGCTTGTGGGCCGTCTTAGCTATTACCTCTTTCAAATTGTGCCTGGGAAGGGCTAAAGAGTTAATTTCGCACACTGGAAGTGTACCTGGGATGACCCAGGATGTTCAGTAAGCTGCAACTGAGCAGTTGACCTTGAAGCCCAGGATATCTGAAGAGATGTCCGGAAGAGAGGGTAGAAGTGGCAGAAGCAGTGGTTTGAGCTGGGAAATAGCACCTTTCTTCATTTAAAATGAATATTTTGAGCATAAGGCTGAGTCTTATGAGTGGATTGGTATTGTGCAAAATCTGTGAATTCAGCTCAAGCTGCTCCTTTAATGCAATGTCTTTAGGACATGAATTCATTATGATAATGATATGATTGGTAAGGAGAAATTCAGAGAGTTTCTCTCCAGAGTGAGTTGCTAAGAAGAAATGTTATTGTGAGTTTAGTAATTTTTCGAGTTGAGCATCCATAACATATAACTTACATGGGTTTAGAACTCTCATACCAGCAAAACTCTTGCTAAGGGTCGCACCTGCTTCCTTTAGCTGTAGAAGTCCACTGACATTGGACAGCTGGCCGTGCTTCTCACTGGAGAGAAAAACACAACTTTAAGGAAATGGTATGGAATAAAATATCGAAGGGAAAGTTTTCACATAACTGAACTGTAGGCAAACACTTGAAAATAAGGTATGTGTGCAACTTAAATGTTTTTTGTTAGTGAGACACAAGCCACCAAAACACCATCAGTGATAGCTTGTGGATGGCTGCTTTTTCAAATACTGTCTTTCTATGGAACACCTTATGTTTTAGAACAAAAATCAGACAGCAAATCACATCAATTGAGCCATTTTATTTTAAAATGGCTGGGGGATTGTCAAAACTACTAGAGGTTGTTTCTAATTATCTGGATTTGGTAATATGCAAGCTACTTATGCAGGTTTTCAAAATAATTTGTGAAAAGCGTGGTTGTGGTTTACCACACTGTCAAACAGATGAAAATTTCTGTCAAGATTTTCCTTAAACAAACAAACCCTGGAAATCATTTCTATACCTGAGACTGTAGAGGAAATTCCTGTGTTCTGTGAAAGGTTGGACTAAATGTTTGTAATCTTGTGCTCTCTCACTGAAACTTCCAGAGGAATTTTGCTATTTAAATTTGAGGCTGCAAGCATTTCTGTTTAAGTAGTAAAACTTGGGTAGTTTCTAGCTCCTGGAATGAGTCTTTACATTTGGTCTAGTATACAGAAAGATTCTGCAGTAATCTACTCTCTAGGGAAGATATATGCCCGTGTTCACTTGTGCTTTAAACAGCAATATGAAGAAGAGGTTTATATGGGTTTTAGACTGCCATTTTACGTTGAATGTTGCATCAAATCATCTGTGGCTGCATTTAAAGGATCAGTCCAACTGGAGCCCTGTTAATTGGTCTGCCAAAAAATAAAAAAATCCCCTTTCTTCTTTTCCTTTTTCTGCTTTAGAAAACAAATCAATTGCTTGTCTTGTGCTGCATGTCTCATCAGGTCTGTATCACTGGCCAAATCCAGAGGTACAGTGTTCACCCAGCTACCAGTGGAATGGCTGAGTACCAAGTCCTCAACATCACTCCAGATCAGGTCCTCTTGAGATTTGTTACATTACAGTAGAAAATAGCTCGTTCTTATTTAAAGGAGTAGGCTGGCTGAATAACACACTTGGGCCAACGCAGAGCCTTTGCTGGCTAACAGAACATCTACAAGGAGGTGATGATTTTCTCCTGCGCTCGTGTTGCTGGATTTCACAGCAGCTTAATTCCTCCTTTACTCCACGAGTTAATTACCAGCAGTATTACTGTAAGTGCTCAGTCCCTGAGAGCTAAGTCGTGTGGCTGCATGACAAATTGAACAGCATTTCTCCTGACTGGAGTATTTCTGTTATTAACCAGCGAGATCACTGATGGGATCATCAGAGTTTGGGGGGCTTGGAGAGGGGGATGGAGATACAGCCTTATGCTCATTTTGTGCAATTGCACAAGTCATTATCTGGCAGGATTTTTGGGGCATTTTGGGCCTAATTTTCCACCTATCTGGCAGATCTTATCAATTTTCTTAGATTATTCTCTTTTTGTTTCTTTTGTCAGTTGGAAATACTGCCTTTGTTTGTTATGCATGATGTGTCTAGTTTGAAGGGTGAGCATGTCTTTTTGTGTTTTATGTTTACTGCTACTAAAATTAGTAGGGAAAAAAGCTTACTGTTGAGAAAAATTGTCTTTTAAAGTCACAGACATCTACTGCTATTGATAAACTTGCCAGGGAGCTGATGGGACTGGCTTCCTTGTTCATCCTGTAAAAACCCAATTTGAGAGAATTTCAGCTTTTCTTCCTGGGCCCCATGGGCTTTTCTCTATGAAAAAGAGGTTTCTGTGAGCTTTCCTGAGTAGACACAGGCTCAAAAATAGAACTTCTATCAAGGTTTATAATAGGGCCTCATTTTAGCTGTAGAAGGATCCAGGCACCTCCCTCCTAGATGTCTATCTAGGGAAAATGATCATATCTATGTATGAAATATACTACATTTAAAAATAATAACTCATACCATTAATTCAAGGGGATAGTCTTTTGCTGTTGAACACTTTACCATTAATGACGGCAGTCAGTAATTTGCTCTGTTAGATTTCAGTGTAATTTACATAGTGACCCATCAACTATCTATAAAAAGCCATGGTTTTCTGTGCTAGCTTGGATGAGGCAGCATTGTGTTCTTTTGAAACTGATAGGAGCTGTGAGAAGTCTTGTGTTTTCCTACTAGTACACACCACTGCTTCCGTGGAGGGGAAAGCCAGGCTGATCAAAATGAAGAAACACGGTTAATAACCTTGATGTTCATAAAAAGCCAGGGGAAAATTCATGCTACTAGCTATGCAGGCAAGTCCTCCCTGTTATTGTTGTCCCTTCTGAGCCAGGAGGGACCCACAAGACCAGGTAAGATCAGGACCATGACTTGGCCTTGTCTGCGTGGGAGAAGTCAGAAGAGCTTCTCCCTCCACATTTCTGCTGGGGGAGGGCAGGCCTTCTTTCCCTTTGGAAAGTGTGGTCTTTGTTTAACCTTAATTTTGAAGATGGTGCCTGGATGTGGGTGTCTGGGGTGGTTAGGAGGAAACAAGTGGGTGTGTTGCAGTGAGTTGCACCGCCAGCAGCAGGTACCAAAACCAGCAGTGTTCTTCCTTGGCCCGTAACAGAAGCATTATCTGCTGGCATCTCATGTATTATTAGATTGTATGATACGTGATGGTACTGACAAAGTCTGGTGTGAGAAACAAAACTGGTGCATGATGCAATGGGAAGGAACCTTGCTGGCATTGTTAACTCTTCAGAGCAAGAGCTCCTCTGCCAGAGACTCATGGTTCCACCATAATATAGATAATCATAAAGACAGTGGCTTACTGGAATTTAGGAAGGTGAATCATTCAGCTTTATGAATCTGAGAATTTTGTCCTGAGTGATCTTCCTCTGCTGGTGCTTAAGGAAGTCTTACAGGTCCTTGTTCAGAACCACAGAATGTTTGGGGTTGGAAGGGACCTCTGGAGATCATCAACACCCCTGGTTCAGCAGGGTCAGCTAGAGCAGGTTACACAGGAACATGTCCAGGTGGGTTTTCCAGAGGAAGAGACTCCCCAGCCTCTCTGGGAAGCCTGTTCCATTGCTCGGCTCCTCTCAAAGAAATCTTTCCTCGTATTGAGATGATACTTCCCATGTTTCAGTTTATGCATGCTGCCCCTTGTCCTATCGCTTCTCACCAGTGGAGAGAGTCTGGCCCCACCCTCTTTAACATGTGCCCTTATGATATTTGTGGTTTTTTCAGGCTTCTTGTGAAAGTACATGATACCAAAAGCACTTTCCATAATATTTCTTTCCTTCATTCACTTGCCTCCAAAGGTAGATTTGTTTGTTAACTAAGTAGTCAATATTTAAGGATTATACTTCGTTTGTGGCTTGATCACATCTGGGGAAGAGAATCCTTCAGCTGTGCAGATGTCATGTGTAAACAAGTCACTCTTGCCAGTGCCAAGATCCAGAATTTATAGTTTTCTTATTTGTTCAATTTTCTTATTTGAAAAAAATTTGTTCAAGCAGATTCTGCATGTAATTCCTGCAGGTTGCGACTGTGAGTCTGGAAGGCTACTGGCCGGTGAGTCACAAAAGACAAGATTTCTTTTTGATGGGAAGAAATATTTTAACAAATCCGCAGCCATTCAGTTCTTGCCTCTAACTAGGATGTATGAGGTGCCTATTTGCTGATAGACAATGGCTATGGAGATGAGGTGTGTATCCTTTTCTGTGACAGTCCCTACATAAACCCACAGAGATACAGGAAATAAGAGCAAGTTCTATCTGCTTTTTCCAAGTTCTATCTAGCATCCCAAGCTTTGATCTCTCCCTTCTCCTTTCTTGTGGAGGCAGTGCCTTTCTTTTCTTTCAAGTTGCTCACTTTCTAACAACATTTCTGCTGCAAATCAATATTATTGATAGCTCTCCCCTGAGCCTAGCTGCATTGAAAAGTAAGCTTCTGTAGAAAGCTGTGTGTTTGTCCTTCGCACACATTCCAGTACGTGGCTGCACAGGTGCTCTGGCTGTGAAGTGTTTGGATGGGTGGAGGACAGTTCTATTGTGCCACTGAGAGCCATAGTATGCTTAATATACTGCTCACTGGTAAACATTAGGCAAAAACCACTGTTAGTTAATAGAAAGGATATAATAACATGTCTAAAGGGATGCTGCTGTCATTGTGAACTCCTGGTGGGTTTTTGATACCTGCTTGTGTAGCCTTTTAGCCTTGTGTTATCCCAGCTTGGGAGGTGTTGGAGGGGTTGTCCCTCAACTGTTACTGTATTTCACACTCAGAATCTGCAGCTTGGGTAACCAAGTGTCCCGAGGGAGTACAGGAACTCAAGAATAATTCTTTTCGTAACCTGCTGGAAATAGGAGACAAGGTAGAGGGAGCAGCTTATGGAAAATTAGGGGCCGTCTTAGGGAAAGACAGCAACCTGATCATAGTGCAGAGCTCACATTGCATACACAGAGCCTACAACACATTTCTTTAGCTTTTATAATTCTCCGAAGCAATGTGAAAAGAGAGGACAGGGGTCAATGGCTTTAAACTGACAGAGGGGATGTTTAGATGAGATACCAGGAACAAATTCTCCACTATGAGGGTGGTAAGACACTGGAACAGACTGCCCAGAGAAACTGTGGCTGTCCCATCCCCAGAAGTGTTCCAGGCCAGGTTGGATGGAGCTTTGAGCAACCTGGTCTGTGGGAAGGTGTCCCTACCAGTGGCAGCGAGGTTGGAACCAGGTGATGTTTATGGTCTCTTCCAACCCAAACCATTCTATGATTCTATGAACTGTGAATGAAAATGCTGCAAGTATCACCCAGAGAGGGAAAAAGGAATGGAGAGCTATGCTGGTGGTGAGATTTAGTGGGAATTGCCTAGCAGAAGTATCAGGCTGTCAGATATGGGTCACGTACAATATTTGTGCATCCTATAATATGAGGTGCTTGCCTGGAATGCGCTACAGTGCTGTGTCACTGGTGTGTAAAGTCGGTGTTGGAGAGCCTGCCCTAAGTGTGCCCTGCTGAAAGAGACCTGGGTGTTAGGGAGTGTATTCTTTGTCACCTATAAATTGTTCAGCTAGTTATTGAGGGGAAGAAGCAGGGTTATAGGGAAAAGAGGAAAGCCTGTTGCCTTTCCTTCTATTAAGTAGTGTTGCTCGTTTAATGGATGGGTAACAGGAAAGAGTGTGAGGGGACGCCATTGTTAATGTGAACTCCTGCAGCTTTTATTATACTTGCACCCGCTGTAGTGAAGGTTGAGCAGCTGTTTCCATTATGAACTCCTATTCCAGGGGTTTATAACTTGGTTGTAAAAATTTGCTCCAGGCTGAACTGTAACTTACTGGGTCTTAGCCTGGGAGAATTTTCTTAAACAAAACTTCAAAAGAAGAATTCCATCTAGTCATTGTACTGTGAGCTTGCACAGAAGCAAAATTTTGCTGAAAAGCCTTGAGATGTGTTTGTGAAACTATAAGTTGATTACATTTCCCTCTGTCATAGTTTTTTAAAGAAAACAACAGTTTGAACTGCTTTGTAAAATATGGCTGAAGAATGTAAGCAACCAAGGGATGATTGCCGTGGTGTCCATTCAGTCTGGTAGTTGGTGGGTTATGAAAATTTTCCTCAGAAAAGCAAGTAATGTGTTATTGCCATAGGATGAAAGAGTTCTGGATTTTCTTTTACTTTGTAGGATCTATGAAGGTTTAGTGTCTGTGTGTATTGAATTGTGCCTACATAGTGCTAACACTGAATTCACACTTCGGAGCATACTGTCTCTGCAAAGGTGTCTTATAATATGTGCTTAGCCAAATGAGTGTTGAAGCACCTTAGCCTTATAGTTTCTTTGAGAAAGATTTCAGAATGCCATCAATGGCATGTTCAATGGCCTTCAAATGCTTTTGAATAATGGCATGTTGAGGCATTTTTAAAAGGTACAGTCACACTTTATCAAAATGTATTTTATCAGTAAAAAGGACCATCTCTTGGCCCTTCCAATTTGTTTCTGTGGCAGTTGATACACATTAGAAATTGCCAGATTTCACAAAAAAACTTAGCAAATGTTGCAGTAAGATTATGAAAAGCTAATTCTTAATACATTCAGTCCTCTGGCTTGCTAAATTTCAGATCTAAGATATCAAGAAAATGTGAAACTCCACCCTCAAAGGTGCCATCATCATCTGTTGTCATATTTGCAAGGCTCTTTAGATTAAACTGCAAAATGTCTTCCCTCTGTTTCCACTGGCAGGAGCAAGTTGTTTAGGCAGATTGTTCAAAGTATCTGAAGACATAGCTATTTCCTTTACTGGCTTCATCCTTAGGTGACCTAATGAAACCTTGTGGTGACCTCTGGGGCTCAGTGTAGGGAATATGGCCAAAGCTGTATGGGAAGATTGGGCTGGGCTGAAGTTAGGTTTGGTACTTGATATCAGCAGTATACTAAGGTTTGCTTCTGTAGCACTTTTGGATCTGAAAAACTGAATTTTAAGTACAGTGGGTTGCTCTTCAAGCTTTTCATGTTATTCAGAATTAAAACTGCTTAAGTAAGTAAGGATGAAAATGATTAGGAAAGTAGTAATCCAGGTTTCATTCTGAGCTTCTTTTGTAATAATATCTCTGCACTACTGAAAGCCACCTATTCTAGTTGGCTTTATCTAGTTGGCCACTATTCTAGTCTTCTTTATCACAAAGAATGAAATTATTCCATCCTTTGTTAAGAGTATATAATGTTCCATAGCTGTCTTGTCCTCTTAGCTATTCAGCAAGGAGGGAGTCTGTGGGAAAGAGTATTTGTAGATATTGGTATTTTACAGTGTCGTGATGTCTCCTTGTGCTGCTCCTGGTGTGGCAGTGAATGTCACCACTGAGCTTTCTCTGTCACTGGCTAAGCTTCTGTAACTGCATCATGTTTCTGACTATAGCATGAAGGATGTTAATTTGTGGTATCACTGTCATTTAAAAGTATATAGAAAGTAAATAGGTAAGAATGTGAAGTATTATTATTAGCTGATTACACACCTGCACAGAAATATCATCCAAACTGAATCTGCCAAAGCAAAGGATTTCTTCATCCCAAAGGACAAAGGTATAAGAAAAGTACAGTGAATAATTCTGCTTACATGACAAATGAAATTATATCTTAATTCTCCTACTCAGAATCTACTTAGGAGGATGCAATCTCAATATCTGGAGCCTGTTGATGAAGATAAGATGGCATCTTCCTCTCTGGCGTTGGGGAGAGTGTAGAGTGAACCTGACTGCTCTCCCACAGCAACAGTAGCTGCACAAGGTAAAGACAGTTTCACACAGGTAGAACCATATAATCTTTCTAGGTCTAAACAAACAGTTTTTCTCTTGGAAATGAATAAATGAGCAGACCAACACAGGGGTCTGGTGTTGAGACCTCCTGTCGAGGTGCTGCTCCATTTATCAGCAGCTGCAGTTTTTCTGCTTAGACTTGTAGTACAGGTATAACAAATTACAACATTGCAATGGGTGTTGAAAAATCACATTTTCCCTAGTTTAAAAAACAGGAAAAAACCCCATTTTTCGTCAGGGATAACATTAAGTAGACAGCCTCTGAATTAGGGTGTAGTTGTATCTATAATAATATGGATAGACGGTACATCAAAATCTGTTAAAGAACATTTTTCAGGGCTTTTTGAAAATAACTATACCTCAATGCAGAATAAACGTTAAGGGTCACCAGTGGATGAGTAGAACCTTGATCCATCCCTGTCCCATGAAGTACATGACTAAAATCAGGCAAGAGTGGCTGCAGTAACACGGTGAAGACCAACCTGCCCTGTGATGAGAAGGGGTTTCATGGTGTGCATGAGAGGATGTCCTATCCCATGGCCCATAGTCTGCATATGTCTGACGGACATTCTTGTTGACAATAAGTCATGGCTGAATTAATCACCCTGCCAGACAAGGGAAAAAAAAGAGTTTGTCAGTGTTTTCAGCTCAGGTCTTGTATATGAAAAGCCCCGGGATCTTGTTTGAAAGAAACAAAAAGGAACAAGTGAGATAAGGAGAGACAGCAGCAGATAAGGGCAGACAGCAAGGGCTGATGCAGTTTTCAACCATCTCAGGGATTTTGAGTGCTCCTGGAGTACCAGGTCAGGAAAGTTATACTTTCTGACGTGTAGTTAAGACTTCCACACCTACTCTGACCAGAGACACACAGCAGCTGCTACACCAGTAGCATCTGACGCTGCCTTGCTTTCCTCTGGACACAGGCTCTTGAATGGTATTGTTCCTTTCAGGTTGCCTCTCAAGTGGTGCTTTCTGTGAGATGTTCCATTGTGCTTTGCCTCAGGCTTTAGGCCTCTGCTCCTCTGATTTTCCTCCTGTCCCCCAGTCATCTTCATTCTCTCTTCCAGCCAGAATACCCTCTCCACAGGATCTTGGAATTCATCTGTTGCTCAAAGCAGCCCCCTGTCTCATCTCCATCATTTTGCTTTTTCTCAGGTCCCTGCCACTGGAGTCTTCCACCCAGAATCCTGCTCCCCACACTCTCCCATTTTTACTGCCTCTTAGATGCTCTTTCCTCTCTTGTATTAGATGCTTTTACTTCCATTGTGCAGTCTGTTGTGCTCCACCATGGCTTCCCCGGTCCATCCCACAGTGCCTGTCTTTCAATTGTTTTCAACAAGGAGGCAGTGAGCTTTTCTCTGTTCCATCACTAGAAAAGCACTGTTCTTTGTAAGGTCAAAAATCTGATGGGTTTCTTACTCGCATTATCTAAATCTATGTTACCCACTCTGGCAAATTCCAGGATCAAATACCTCTTATAAAACAGATCAAGCCAATGCACAGGCAAAATTAGTGTTTTAACTTCAAATGTAGTATTTCATGTTTAGAGGATAATTTTAACTGCTCAGGTAGGGTACTGTAGAAGTGAACTCAACCCAGTTAATGACCATAAATAATAATGACGGCATTATTCTTTTGTCTTGTCCTTTACACACACTAATCTGCTCTGACAGCCAGCTTTGCTCTTTTATTAACTCTCCGTCAGCTGTAATCAGTGATGGTGAAGTCAGGCAGCAAAATTTACATGTGCCAAGTCTCACCATTTTTTTTTTTTCCTGAATTATTTCAGTCTTCAGTTTTGTGTATCTGTGGGAGGGCAGTGAGGAGAAAACATGAGTGAGAGAGGGCGCAAATGTGCTTTTTGACATGTGGGCTTATCACACTGAACAGCGTTGCAGGACACTGCTGTCTTCGGTTACTCTTTCCCACCACACTTCCTCCTGCCTATTTTCAAGAAGAATAAATACGCTCAGGAATTGCAAGTAAAAGACACATCCATGATTAATTTTTTTATTTTGAAAAGTCAGAATTCAGTGTTTGCTTGGGGAGAGGAGGAAGAGCTTAATGGATCATTTTCTAACCCTTGTGACAATGCCTGAACCCATTTTGATGCATGATTTATGCCAGTTACTAATAGATTACCCGGAAGTTGATGATTAAAGTAGAAGTTTCTTTGGAGAAGGGTGAAATAACTGAGGTCAAGACCTCCTAGTGACCTCGAATGTAACTATTACCCTTCTAGGTTAGTTGCAATTGGAGATCAAAGTGTTG
Organism: Vireo altiloquus; assembly: GCA_013396875.1. Taxonomy (NCBI): domain Eukaryota; kingdom Metazoa; phylum Chordata; class Aves; order Passeriformes; family Vireonidae; genus Vireo; species Vireo altiloquus. Next base: position 131,074 of record VZRF01001869.1, read on the forward strand.
GTACAGGAAACATATTTGGTCCTGAGGTTGTCAGCTGGGGGCTGTTGTTTCACAACGAGGTAGATATGGTGGTTGGAAGGGAAATAAGTGTTTCTTCTTTGCTTACAGATCAAGACAGGATAAAACTCTCAAACTGCATTTCAGGGTGTGGTATTTAAATTATTTTTCATGAGGAATTCTGCATCTCATCTCGAGTAGTGCAAAACACCACTTTATAAACAAGTAGGGAAACAATTCATGCTGGTGGATGCAACTTTGTGTGTGGCAGCAAACTTCTTCTTTGTCATTTACAAAGCTGAGGAACTTTGCTTTTTCTCTAGGGATCCCATCGTTTTAGTTTGTGTGGGTGTATGTTGCATGGGGGGAGAAGGGGCAGGAGCCTCAATACTTGTCATGGAGCACAGAGCATTTTAGGGTTTGTCTTAAAGGAGTATACATATTCATCATGTGTTAATACACCAGAGCTTCGCTTAGCTGGGATGCGAAGGTGAAAAACTAGAAAAGCTTTCTGGCTGGCCATTCACGATGAATGACTGATATCTTCTAGGCATTTTTTTCACTTAGACTTTCGTAAGCCTTGAGGTAAGAATGATAAAAACTCCTTGTTACTCCAAATGTGCCTCATTTGCAGCTTGTGCTCGGTTTTTTTAACGAAGAGACGTTTTATCTGAGTGCCTCTCACCTAATCCATAGAAAATCAGGAAGTACATCAGTAGCATTAATAGAACCACTGCTTTGCACCACTCTGAGTGAGCAGAAAAGCTGAGCTCCTGTGTCCTGCTATGAAAAAGCAGCAGTACTTTGAAGTGTCAGGCAAGTTTCACACTGTTTTCAATAGCTTTGCTTTTCCTAAGGCCTCCCGTTTTCCTGGTGGTGCTGCTGCTGTTTCCCCATCCTTAAGTGTGCTTGCATGGGGGCAAGGAGCTCCAAGTCAAGAAGAGCTGTGTTGACAATGCACACCTGGGTCTCACTCCAAATTAGGGAGGGGTTTTGTCCCCTCTTATTTGTGTTGACCCTGTGGAGGCAGAGGAAAACCGTGGTGTCAGAGCCCCAAAGCAGAGCTATGCAGTAGTCTTGTTTGTCATGGAAGTACTTCCCAGAGCAAAACACACCCTTTCAGTGGCGGCACAAATGTGCTGCCTGGGTTTTACTGAGGTGCTGCTGAACGAGGCTGCTGTGTGCTGAGCGAACTCTTTGTACGCCTCTCAGCAGAGGTGGGTGTCTGGCTCGGAGGCTCTTCTGCCTATGTGGAACCCCAAGTGCTTTGTCTCCAAGCCCAGCCTAGATCCTTTGGAGACGTTTTTTTAGGTCAGGGCTTGAGTTTATGCAGGGCTTTAACACCGCCTTGGCTGAAGACTATGCTGTAAAAATGCTGCTGTAATAGTGAGAACATGGGTGGCATTTCAGGAACATGTTAAAAGATCTGCTTTACAATGATTTTTTTTTTCCCCCCTTGGTGTGTTTTACTGAGCTGATCAAGCTGTAAGACAACTTTAAATACACAAGGGCTAAAGCTTGTTCTGCAAGAATGAATGCTTGCAGTAATGCTGGAGTTATCAGAAGGGCTCTGTTGTACTCAAAGGACTATTGCTGAGCTCTACTGCAAATATGCCATGACAGCAGGTACTACAAAAATAGAAATGAAGACTCATGATAATAGTTCAGGCAGCCTTGCTGTGGTGTCCTGGTGGTGTATTGGTTCTCTTGGTTTTGACGGAAGTTACCATAAGGGAGTTACTGAAAAGTGACTTCTTGAACAGCAAATACCTCCTGAAGGGATTGTCAAAAAGAGTTTAAAAAAACCCTGCAAGATTAAAAAGGTCCTATTTTTTTTGGTGTGTCACTTAGATGATTTTGCCCATTTTCCAGTAACCTGAGTATCCTAAGTTTTTACTGTACATTTCTGGAAAACTTTCCTCTGTTTGGATGTGTGTTAATGAAATGTCTCATCCAGAACCAAAGCAAGGTTTTCTTGATTCCCTTTTGTTTAACAAGTTAATGATAAATAAAATAAAATACACAAATGACTGACCACCCAGTTAAATGTGTTCAGCTTCATTTGAAGTGAACATGACAATTTGTGTTTAGATGTGCTGATAGAAGCAGTTTCTGCCTTATTGCCAATAGTAGGCAAACTCTGCATTTTTTTTTTTTTAAGATGTTGATAAAAGCTAGGGTTGACATCTTTAGGTGTGGTGCAAGCTGTCTACACTCTGGATCCTTCTTCAGGAGAATTTCCAAATCGCTGCTGATGCTTGCCTTCAGACTGCTTTTCAAAACTTACCTTCAAAACCACCTTTCATCATCCACAGATGTCTAAGAGAAAAGGAGACTCGTGGCCCTATATAAAAAGGCAAACAAAAATAAAATATATTTCCAGTAGTAAACCCATACATCTTAACACAACCCACTCTTGTGTAATGCAACACTGATTATCCAACATCGTCTCTCACTTATTTATTCCCGGTTAGAAAAGCTGCTCAATTTCCTGTGCCATCTAATAATTTCTTTCAGACTTTGTGTGGCTAAAATAGTCAAACTGTGCTGTCCACTGTGGGAACAGCTGTATATTTCAGGACTGCTGCGACAGAGTTTAACAGCAATTAGTTGTTCTTTTTGTATTAGTAGTTCCCATTTACAAAATGTTCTTCAAAACTAGTTCAATTCAAGGCTTGTTTCCATTTGAGGAAAGCTGGGAATTTGACCTAGCTTTGGGAGTCAAGACATAAAATGAAGTATCAGGCGTGCAATAAAATCATACACCCTGCCGAGCTGTTTTTGTACTCTTGTGGGATGGCTTTATTTCAGTCCAGATAGTTACTGCATGATAATATTGCAGAGGAGAAAGACAAAAAAAAAGCTCTAGACAGCAAAACAGATGCATTTATGTTAGGTAGTTTGAGGAAACCATAGCTCACTGCTCCTATTTATAAGCAGACCCAGATTTGAAGACCCCTGTGGCCCTCCACTAAAAATCAGCAATTTTTTCTTAGTTGAAAAATATAACCTGAAGTTAGGATAACAGGCTTTCTCCCTCTTACTTTCACCGTATCCAGGAGACTTTAAAAGAAGCCTAGGGATTAGCTGACCCTCCTCCCCTCACGCACTATAGCTGGGCATGACGGGGCTAGTACTGGGGGAGGAGGGTGTAATTCCATTGCATCCCACTCCAGCAAGCAAGTTTGTGGAGGAAAAGTCACTGTCTTGCTTATCTCCTCTCTCAGTACTAAGGGTATGGCAGAATTTGCAGTTACACCTGATGGTATCTGAGGGAAGGCGGAGGAATTTGCTCCTTTGCCAGAGCATGTTTTGCAGTTCATTGCACTATTATAAATCACTTTACTCAGCTGTAACTCATGAATGAGTATTGGGGGTGGAGGGGAGTAGAAAGGGGAGGGTGTGGAGATTGAGTAGGGTTAACAAAATTTGAAACAGATTTACTGAAAGCTCTTCAAGAGTAAATAAAAAAGACAGCCCAGCTGCTGCTGTTCTGCAACACAGCAAACTATAAGCTAGAAGTTCAAGTAATTAGTTTCATTTGTAGGTGAAAAAAGGTCTTTGGGAATGTCTGGCATTAATTATCATTAAGGGTTAGTCATCATTTCCATTTGAAAAACCTATATTTTTTATTTTTAGCTTTACGTGTTGTCGGCTTACTTGCCATTAAAGGGCCCTCGAAGCGACTGAACCGCATGTGCCATTGGTGTGACTTCACCAGCCTGTCCCAGTGTCCCTGTGGCATAGCAGGGACAGGCTGTTGCTTTGCACTGATAAGGAAAGTGATGAGCTGTGCCAGGGCCTCGCTCACACCCTGCAGCTGGCCTGGCTGCAGTGGCAGGACTAGCTCAGGTGCCTCAGAAAGAGCCTGTAAATCTCAGGTGAGGTATGTGGGTGGAGGCTTTCCGGAGAAGAGAGAAATGCTGGGTATCTGCATAGTTTCAGTGGTAAGACTCATGCTCCTTTGTGCTCTCTCATACCTCCTTTAAAACAACTGAAATTAGTATTCTACCAAAAATGGTCTCAATCTGTTTTAATTTAAGAAATTCAAACTCCAGGTTTGCTCTTCAGCTTTGCTTTGTGGTAGGATTGGTTCGTGTTTGTTTTTATTTTAAATGCTCTCTTACTTTCTGAATTACAGCTGTGGCATGTCACAGGGCTGTATATCTGCTGCAAATGATCTTTGTTTATCTTGTATGTGAATTTTAAAGTTCTATTGATTGGCACTGTGTTTGTAGGGAAAGGCTGGTTTTATGCCTAGTAATTGCTTTATGGTGGGCAATAAGGACGGCAAGACGAAGGATTTGAGCTGGCTTAGTAAATATGTGAGTGGAATCCTACTTCTGTTGAAGTTTTGCTACCAACTTAAATGCAGCCAGGCTCTTACTGCTTCTGAGTAAACCACTGTAAGATTTTGGTAATTTGATCTCCTTATCTCTAAATGGAGCAACTATTAATACTCTTCTGGCAGATTTTCCTAATCTGGGATAGGAAGTGTTATCTGGCATATGTGATGTAATGCCTGGCTCCCGTGCTGTTCAGTGGAGCTTGTCAACAGAAAATATTTGGGTTGGCTGTTTCTAAGACCTGAAGTAATATTATATCACCTTGGCTAGTTATGACATTAGTCTTTTCTTATGTTTCATTATAGATTCAGGAGGAAATACAATATCTTTGTCAGTAACAGGAGAAAGCAATGCTTCCAAAGGAGCTCTACCCTGGAAGGATACCCTAACTAATGGTGTCAGTGGTGTGCAATTACAGTGTCTATGAATATGGATAGGCAGAAAAAGAACAACTATTTTGAAAGATTTTTCCACTAGTATTAATTAATAATGGCAGAACTAAAAATAATCTCATGAGTATGCTCCTTTCTATCATATAGTTAAAGTAAATGTTCTTTCAGGAGTCAAAAAAAATCCAAAACATGTAGGCTGTTTGTGGTTTTTGATCTGTATGCCTCTCCCACTGACATCAAGAAGTTATCCTGCAGATTGAAACCTTCCATACCTCTTAAGACTTTGTCCTGAAGGAAAAGAAACACGGAAGGAATCGAAGAATAAATGGTTATATTTCTTGAATAGCTTTTATATTATAATTTTAACTCAGATTTACTTACTAAAATAGATTACTTTGAATTATTTCTATATGAATTTTTCAAAAATCTCCACTCATATGTTACTCTTCTCCTCTCTACTTGTTTGATTTGTTTATGTACCAAAATGTGTGCCGACTGAATACTCTAAATTGTAATCAGCATAATACCATTCTGAGACATCATCTACACTTCTATCAAGATAAAAATCCTAATGTAAAAAAATCTGTTGGCTGGTATTAATATTAAATCATCCCCTGGGAAAAGCCCTCAGTGCTAATTAATGAATCATGAAACTTACAGGTTTAAAGATAATATTTGTCACCTATATCTATTCATAAGAAGAACATTTTCATCATCAGATTCCATCAGAAACTACTAATTAAAGCTTCCTCTTCCTGCTCTGTGTTTCAAGACAACATCGGGGAGGAAATTGCTGTTAAAGCTGCGATTTTATTCAGATTTTTCAGTGCAGTCCAATTTGCATAAAGTCTAATAAAGCATTATTAAAATCTATTAACACTTGTCTATGGCAATTAAATTCAGTTTGCAATTTTGAATGATTGCATGTCATGCAAACTGAGATAAGGGATCATGGAGGGCTATCAAAGAATGAATTGTAATCCTGGGAAGGATGTGTGAAAGAAGTGTTCACAAGGCACAAACTTTAGGAAAGAATAAATATCATCTGCTTTCTAAAAGGCAGTGAGTAATTCTTGGCTCTACAGAGATGAGATTCAATCATGGCTGCCCTCAGATGTTTATTTTACAATATATATCTATGATATACAAGTCTGATTGAACATTCTGGTATTTTATTATAAAACCTGGAGGGCATTGTCCTCTAGAGAGAACTGAAGATTTTAACTAATATTGATTATTTACCACAGACTGTAAAAATCATAAGTGAAAAGGGGGGGGGGGGGTGGGAAATAAGCCAAGGTGAGACTTAAAACTTTTTTATAGATTCTTAAAGGTTTCAGGGAAACTGGTGAAAATTCAAATAACATTAATTCCCAGGACTTTTTAAATTGCTAAGGTGTATACTGTATTTGTTTATCAAAATTATGGCAGTAATGCTCTCAAAATAAACTTGTGGAAAGAGTGGGCATTGATACCTGGTTTGCCATCATGACCTGAAAGTCAAACTCTATCTGTATTTCAAAAGTGCAGCTCTTCCCGCTCAGTTGTGGATGAGTTAGGGCATCTTAGAGCACTTGGACAAGTGTCCTTGCAGGGTGACTTCCCACCACCATTGTTCTGACTGCTGTCCCATGCTGGGAAATGAGGTGAGGGCAAAAAAAAAGTGAGGTGAGTGGCTGCTGGTGGTCCCCATTCAGCCAAATCCCAAGGGGTGCCTCTGGCTGTGTTTGTCCTGGGAGCCATTTCTGCTGTTTCTGGAATTCCCTTGCGCAAGCTGCATGGTCTTTAGGGTGACGAATTGGGACTGTGATGGTAAGAGTCATCCCTGTGTCAGCAGTGAGTGAGAGATGGAAATGCTGTATTATTTGGAAGGGAAAGATTCTTAGCTCTCCCCTGCTGTTTTGGGTATCAGTACACCTGGAGGTATCAGGCTGCACTTTGGTCTCTGTGTGCTTGAAGACTTTCACTCCTATATCCCATGTTCTGGGGGAGCAGAGGGAAATCCCAACAACAGAGATTGTGGTGCTTTCGCATTTACTTTGCAATGACCTTCCAGGATTACATCACCCTGGAAGTCAGCTATTTGGCTCTCCCTCGAAGAAATTGTCTGTCTCCGTCTCAAATTGTCTGTTAAAACCACATAAAGGCTGGATTTAGTTACTAGAGATAACCTTGGCAACAACTTCCTACCAGTGCTGGTTATGCCTCACTGAAACCCAAAGCTGTGTAAGCAGCTGTGTACAGAGAGATTCCTGGGGCCAGAGGTGGTACTGGGCTACTAAATAATCCTTTTCCAAGGATAAGGTAGCCCTGTGCATTATCTAGAACCAAATGCAAAGGTCTTGGCTTTGAATTTGTCTCTCTTCAGTGAGAGCATCTTGTGCACTAATTCACATACACAGTGTAAAATAGAGTAAGTTTGTTTGTCACTCAGCATGATAGTTTTCTTATAGGCTTGAAAGGTTTAGGGCATTTTGATTTTACAGATCTATTTTCTTAAATGGGAAGGCTTTTACACAGTGTTGCCTAGGTGGCCATACAGATATCTGGGTTGACAGGATGGCAGTGTTTATATAATTTTCAGAAAAATTACTTGCTAGGGCATTTTTAGTAGAAATTTCTTTAATTTATTCATTAACATTTTCTTCTCTGTACCCTGCTAAGTTAGAATTAAGAAAACAATACCAGCAACATTCTGGAGTGTTCTTCAAAGCATTTTTAAAATAGCTTTCCAATACTATGTGGCAAAAAATTAAATGCACAATATTTTTTCTATTGTGCAATAGAAAACATACAAGTATAATAGAATATAAATGTTTTCTAGGTTTTTTTTTTTTTTCTTTTTAATATGACCTCCTAGTGCATTGAGGTTGCACCTCTTGGAAGTGATTCTATTGCTCCCAACTTTTCCTAGGGGACTGTTTATCTCCCACTGTCCACCATGGAGAGCATGAACATTTTATCTTTCTATTTCTGTAATTTTGAGTAACCCACACTGCCACTGGAGTTGGCAATAACCAAGGGCGTGCAAAAAACTGGTAGGAGTGGGTCCTCTGCTGCCACTGCCCCAAAGGGAGATAAAATGTGATGTTTTCTGTTTCTCAGGCTTTGCTGCAGTTTGAAGAATTTTTATGAGGGGGGATTCAATTTGGCAAAGTGAGGTCTCTTCTTTGTCTGCAAAGCTCTTAGCATGAGAAGTATGCAGAACATCCTGAGAGGGATCTGGAGTGTTCTGACTGGTCGTGCAGCATTAACAGCCCTCTGGCTCACCGTGAGTGGCTTTCCTCCTCACTCTTGGGAAGAAGCATACCCTCTACTGCTTTGGAACAAGGCAGTTGGTGGCACCAAAAACTATCTAAGAAAACTTGCTACCAGCACTGTTCTGCTACAGCCCAGGCACAGAAATAAGTGACAAGTATCAGATTTCTCTATACAAGTTATGTGTTTTGCTGGCTGTTAAATGGAAAACATTCAGATAATGTATTTAAAATCTTAAGCACCATTATATATACACAGTGACCAGTGGAGACCTCCATCAAAACATTCCTATTTTTTTCTTGTCTCTAAAATTATTAATGGCTTCTCTTTTTGCTTTTCCCCATCTGGCTATCTCTTGCCATCTGAAGACTGCAACACCATTTCTTAGATTGGCAGCATTTTAAAAAATGCTGAGCAACTTTTTTTTTTAATTGTAATGTCTCTTGTTCCATTTTACAGCTTGCATGCAGCTCTCTAAATATGTTTTCATGTCTTTCTTTTCTGTTTGCCTGCCCAGTTCTTCTATGACAACTAGCTGGCTTTGCAAAATGCTTCTGGGTTTGCTTCATACCATATAAAGTCTAGGCAAATGAATGTTTTCTCTAATGTATTTACGTAGACTATTAAGAAAACAAACCTAGGACAAGAACAAAATTAATCACTGGTTTATTAGTTTGGCATTGTTGCTTGCATACAGAACTGCTTTATATCAAACATGTTTTTTAATAAGAAAATAAATAAATGACAAGCGGGAGTACCGAGCTTAGCCCAGCATGAGTATTGACAGTGGTTACTGCTGACAGCTTTTTACTGTTTCCAAACAACATGTTTCATTCCCTTAACTCCATTGTCAGAGGGAATAGGGCAATACCAAGCTATTCGGCAGAGACTCTTGCAATAAGGAGCATTCGTGGCTTTACTTTTGCCTTGACTTGAAGAGGTTTTGACGAAATTGTGCCGGGAGATTTCAGCCTGGCACCCCCAAGTCAGAGGCCGTGTCCACCGCAGAAACTGGAGACCCACAATTTCCCTGCAACGAGACTGCACTGTGCTATTTTCGGAGAGTGCTCATTCCCGGCCCTCCAATTTGATTTAATTCAAAACCACCAAGCGAACGTGGAGGAGAAAATCTAGTAGTCCCAGTAGTTTGCAAAGATGCATCTCTTATTTTTATCTGGAGCTTCCATTAATGTGAAGCTGGAAATACTCACTAGAAGGGGAATATGCTGTTGTATCTTGCCCCAGGGCTAACATAGCTGTGGCAGCAACCCCGACTGTAATGGAAGTCATGTGTTGGCATAGCTGCTTAGGCTCCGCTTGGACACAGGGACGGGACAAGAAAATAGGATCCAGAAGACAAATTCACCCTTGCTGGTCACCCGTGCTGGGTGTGAATTAGGTTTTAGGTGAGTCTGTGTGCGACGAGAGGGGCTTGTGCTCACGGCTACGAGAGAACTGAGTGCACTGTGTTTTCCTGAGTCCTGTGGGGCCAGTTCTGGTATAGGTAGGGTAGGCATGCCCACCACTCACCCAAATATAGCAGCCTGGCCAGCCTTCCCCTTCTGCTTCCCCAGAAAAGTCAGCTAGGTTAAGAGACAAATACTTAAAATTTTTTTTTGATTGTTTGTTATTTCACTTCTACGAGGCTATCTAAAAACTTTCACTTTTCACTGGAATTTAAAAGCTGTTTATAATTACAGGGCTTCATATGAACTGAGAGATAATAATGTGACAAGGGAATTTCAGGCTGCCTTCAGTCAATGTGATTTTTATCTGGGAGGTCGGGAGTATTGGCTATGACTTGTACACTGAACTTTCAGTAGAGAAGAGGGGAAATGAAAATTTTGTTTTCTCAGTTTGTGGTGCATCAAGTTGATCAATGAAAGCACATGCAGACATATAGATAGTTTTTTTCTTATTTATTTAACCACTTACAAACAAAAGCAGAGAAAAACATCTAAAAAGTGCTGCTTTTGCTCTTATAATATTGAATAGATTTCTTAACTTAAAACGCCCAGTGAAACCTACCTGATATGCCATGCTTTTGTTTTTATTTTAAGCCAGGTGGATCCTTTCCTTCCACTTTTTCTCTGGTGTGACCAGCTCCAAAGAAGTAAACTATTTTTATTACTGTTCTCTTGATTACAATGGTAGGCACATAATCTGAACAAGGCTGTAATCATAGAATGGTTTGGGTTGGGACTCTGAAGATCATCTAGTTCCAACATCCCTGCCATGGGCAGGAACACCATTTACCAGACCAGGTTGCTCAGGGCCCCATCCGACCTGGCCTTGAACACTGCCAGGATGGGGCATCCACACCTTCTCTGGGCAGCTGGTTCCAGTGCCTCACCACCTTCACAGCAAAGAATTTCTTCCTAGTATCTAATCTAAATCTTCACTCTGTCAGTTTGAAGCCATTTCCCCTTGTTCTAGCTCTATGTGGCTTTGTTAAATGTTCCTCTCCATCTTTCTCGTAGACCCTTTTTAGAAACGGGAGTCTTCCCTTTTCCAGGCTTCTCTTTCCAGTTGTTACATAGACTATACTGAGTTGAAAGGGACCCATCAGGATCAATGAGTCCAATTCCTGGCCCTATACAGGATACCCCAAGACTCACAACATGTACCTGAGAGCACTGTCCAAACACCTCTCCAACTCTGTTAGGATTGGAGCTGTGACCACTTTCCTGGGGAACCCGTTCCAGTGTCCAACCACCCTCTGGGGGAAGAACCTTTTTCTGATATCCAACCTAAACTTCCCCTGATCCATGCCATTTCCTCGAGTCCTGTCACTGATCACAAGAGTGAAGAGGTGTCTGCCCCTGAGCTTCTCTCTGCGATGCATGTCGAAGGAAGTGTTGCCCAGGGTGAGCTACAACATCCGTGTTCCATGTTTGTGGTTGCTGAGTATCGCACAAGGAATGAATCTTTAAAATTTTTCAATAATTTAAATTGAAATTCATGCCTGTCCCTTTGCAAATAATTTCAAAATGTTTTTCAGGAAGAAGTTTATACTAAAGAATTTAACCTTGCTCATCTATCTGGAATGTACTACGGAAGTAGTTTCAAGAGCCCTGCTCTTTGGTGTATGTGATATATGAGAGATGCCTTACCTTGCACTAAATATGTGAATGGCTTATTTTACAGCCAATGGAATGGTCATCTTTGGCTTGAAATACCTTGTTTTAGGCCTTGAAATGCTAAAATTACATGGCAAGATACACCAGTTGCACGTGGAAATACCAGCATCCCAACAGTACTCAGCAGGTATTGTGGCAGCTGGATTTGAAGGCTGACTGAGAACTGTGGTTCCCCAGCTGTGTGCTAGCTTGCCTTGGCTTATCAAGAAATGAAGGCATGCATGGATTTTTCTGGGATTTAAACAATCCTTAGTGAAATTTTCTTTGAAATGGTTTTGTGATGACTTATATAATTAGAAAGCAAAAGGGTATTTTTTTGCCTTTCCGTGTTTTGTTGAACAAAATAAAACAATATAAAATATTTCAAAAAGGAAGTAAAAAATATGTGTATGCAAAAGGCTTTTAAAATTGACTTTTAGGCCAGTCAAAAAAGTTTTCAGTTTGTTGTCTGAATAGAACAAACATTACAGCTGAAGTGAAGGGAAGGATGGGATGCAGGGATATTACTCTTGTTTTTATGGAAGTACTAATAAGATGTTTTTAAAAAGTAAAAAAATAGGCAGCCTGCAAATTAAAAATCTGATTCGTGCTAGGACTTAGTCTCATGTGCCCAAGTAGCAGCCATGCAGGCCAAGACACAGAACATAACCCCTACTGAGGTGAATGATTACCTGAAACCACAAATTTTTCTGAAAAGGAAAATAAACAAAGGAGAAAAAGACTTTCTTAATGTAAATCTTTTCTGCTGCTTGGAACTAATACCTTTTATTGCTACTGTTGTTTAAATATTAGCTTTTGTAGTTCACTTGCCAGAAGCAGCGTTCACTGCATTTCATTAAAAACAGCTGAAGTTCACCTCTGCAGTTTGTGTATCAAAAGGGTGCTCTTCTGGCAGCTGTGAGGATGTCACTGTGCATGGCATGCAAAGGTGCAGCAGCTGGCTGTATTTATTGTGCTGGGACTCTGTAGGTGTCTATGTCTGCTGGGACATAGGTGCATGTGTGTACATGTACATACATTTATGTTTATAAATGTAGCATTTTCAGAGTGACCTTTTAGCAAGGTTAATTCTTATGCATAAGTCCTCTGAAGCTGAGTAACAGGAATATATTTGAAGGAAGACAACTTCCATGCCTGTTGGTCTTCTGATTATTGTAATGCTTTTGATTAATTTAGAAGCAGCAGGCAACTCTAAGACCAGGAAGAGGACTTGAACACACTCTGCAGTATTTCTGAGATGGCACTGTGTGTGCAAATTGACTTCCCAGCTCACTGTGCTTCTAGTTAGGGAAGGGGATAAGAAAATCTAAATCTATTAACAGTGTGAATGTAGAAGTTTAAATCCAAAGGAACTGCAGTGTTACAATTTTTTTTTTATAAACTATCTCTGTAGCTGATTTCAAGGAAAGGTATTCCCTTTCTTTTCCTTAAGAAATGTCTGCAAGAAAGTATCCTGTTACACTTTCTTCACCACTAATTTTTTTTTAAATTTTCTCTCTCCAGCACATATGCCCCTCCCAGCTCAGTTTTCTTCTGAAACTGAAGCTCCCGTTGACACCTCCAAGATCAAAGTTTCCTTGTGGTCCCTGAGAATTATGGCATGAATCCTCAATGGTTCAGCTGTCATGTTGAGGTCACCAGAAGTGATCAGGCTGAGAAATGTTCTGGTGTTGCCCTCTCTCTTTGGGATAGTAAGAGCTGGGTGAAGCAACTACATTGACCAAGAGCTATTTAAGCCCTTGGCTGAAGGCAGAGAGGGATCCCTGGGGGACCAGGGTGCCTTGTGAGAGGTCACAGCTCATGGTGTTTCTCACTGCTATGCCATGATGCTTCAACAAACTGCAGCACTGGCAGAGCCTGGTTTCTCTTGCTGTTGTGACTTGTGTTGGATCCTTTAGAGTCCAAGGGTGAGCTAGGAACCTTTTTCTGCTTTGGGACTGTAGGTAGGTTTTCCTTACTTGAGACCAGGTGCTCATTTCCCGGACAACTTTCATGAGCTTGGTGTTGCCAAGGTCTCTGACCTTCTGCCAGCAGAGATCAAAGTCAGGCAGATGCTCAAAAATTGCTGGGAGATACATGGATGGACACACACATGCACATGCTCAGCATGATTGCATTAGCCTTTTCTTCTTAAGAAACAGATGAAAGCTATATAATTTAATGGTTGGATACAAGTTCTGTGAGTGGTAATGAGAACAATGCTGCCTCTGCCACACCACACAAAGAGCTGGCTTCTGAGAGCCTCTTTGAAGTGTTGGGGACAAGCACAGCATTGCAGTGGTGAGACGTCTGCAGGGTGAACAAACACGTGTTTAGGCATTGCTTAAGTGACGCTGACATTTGTCTGTACCTACTTTCTATACAAACTTCTGGCTGTAATAAGCTCTGTGGGAGAGAGGCTACGTATGGTCCTCGAGCTGATGGAGACAGAGGCTGAGACACATCCATGGCCATGATGACAATCTGTGGCCCCACATGTGTATTTTACATGGTTGCTTAGGGTTTCCCTTTCCATTTCTCAGCTGTTGCACACATTTCCCCATCACCAGTTTCCACAGCCTGCAGTAGCTGACGCAAGAGCTCTGAAAAGTTGCAAGAACTGGTGACTGAAAATGCAGTTTTCAGCTGTCAAACAGAGCAGCTGATGCAGCAGGCTGGGCAATGCAAGCGGGCAGGTTTCACTCTGCCTGGGTGTTCTCCTACAAATCCTATTCTGGGAATGAGAAAGCTGTGTCCCATGATAAAAATAACACTGTTGCATATTTTTTCAAAGTGAAGGCAGCATGAAAACGTGGGGGAAGTTAAAAAGCTTTTCAAGAAAAAGAAGATTTCTGATTCTGTTTCAAATAGCCGGTCTTAAGCCATAGATATCACCAGAGGGGCGCGTTCATTATCTGGCTTCTCTCCAGAACTTACAGTGAAACTGAAGTTAAGAAGGGTCAGGTATAAAAGCTAATTTTACTTTAGATAGGGTGAAGAAGAGCTAGTGTTCAAGTTAGAAATATTTTATATTTCTAGCAAATGTGCACTGGTTTTTGCTGTAATATGACAGAGAAATGATCTTTTAGGGCATAGCAGCACGCAGAATACTGTGTGTGCATGTATCTTGAGCTGTGGGAACACTTTTTGATCTCTAATTACAGACCATTGGCTGAATAATGTAAGAAGTCTATATTATATAAATATATAAAGCCTTAGTGGTACATGCAAGAGGAGAGAGTTTAAACTGTGGGGCATTTTTCCTGTGGCTTTCACTTGCTTAATCATGGAAATCCCAGATTTCTCTTGAGTAACTGTGTCTGTATAGCAGTGTTTTTGTTACTGTTTAGAGGTGTTTCAGAGAAGCCATGTACCCCTCCAATTTGATGGGTACTCAAAGAAATGGCCCAACTCAGAGATGTGCTTTGCTCTGCCTGTGTTTCTGGCTTTCCACCTTGGGTGTGTGCCTGTCTTTTGGCTGCCCGGAGTCCCATCCTGCCGTGGGTCCTGCCTGCAGTTGGGCATCTCCCTACAGCAGGGGCCTGGGAAATGAGTCTCAATCCCATCGGATGCGCACCATCGTTCTGCATATGGCTCCGTCCCCGAGTTTGTTTCAGCATCATTCTTATACCTGTGAAATTCATGCTCATTGCTGTGGGAAGGATTTTGACCATTACACCTGGACCTTTCAGGAAATATCACATTTATTTGACGTTATCGTCATTTTGGCGTTTGCAGCTCTTTGTGCAACAGACAGGTAAGAGACTGCAGTAGAGCTCTTGAAGCCCCAGATCTAGTTAAAGTAATAGTTAATGGCTATTGCGGATTTACTTTGCTCTTGAGCCAAGAAGGGATCAGTGCTGGGAGCCAAATCTGAAAGCTCATCACAACCACATGAGATGGAAAAGCAGTCTCTGAGACATATTGATAGCTGCAGATGACAGAAATGATATTTATTGCCATGGACAGTAAAATTTATGTATATTAAAAAAATGCAAACTTTGGACAACGATGGGAAACACTGACAGGAAATGCCTTAGAACAAATTTCTGCAACAAAAAGTGGCCGGAGGAAGCAGCTTCAATGAAAATGGTTTATTTGTTCTGATCTGGGGGCCAAATGATAGGGTACAACAAAAATCAACTTCTGAAAGATCATTTCCCTTCCCCCAGTAGAAGTCACCTCAACTCTAGTATACAAGATAAGTGTTCTCCCCTGCATAGATTTGTAGTTAGAAGTATTGATGTATTTTCAAAAAGAGAACTATTTCACTAAAAGCTTTGCTTCAGTTAAAGCATGATGGAACATCCAAAAATGTCTGAGTAAATATTGCCCTCTTCTCTTGAGCAAGTAAAATATGTAAATTGTCCCCCGTATTCTCTCCAACGTGAATTTGAGTATTTAAAAACCCTAGCCAAGTATTAAGTGGCATTCTAGTATTATAGAATAGAAGATTTAAATTGATGCAGGTTTTGTTTAAATTATATCTTGTCTTTGGTTTTTCCAGCCCAGCTGTTGCTTTCTGACAGTGCTGTCTAAATACTGGGAAGCAGAACTGAATTTTAAGTAAGAAAAAAAGAGATAGACTGCTTTGATAGATGAAACAGGGTAAACTGCTATACATAATAGATACTATAGCTTAGAAATTTTGGAAAACAGGAATAGAAGGGGTAGGAGCTCTTTCGTAAGTCCAGAGTTATGAAATTCTGCTTAAAAAGAAATCATATGATATGTTCATTCTCCACATAGGTGCATGCATTTTATCTTTGGTCTGTCAGGGAGAGGGGAGGAAGGTTTTTTGTTCCTTTGGTATAGCAGGTAGAGAAGCTGCAAAGAGAGGAGTTTTAACCAACTAAACTTGTGTCGAGCTAGAAATTCTCTTGGAAACTGCTTGATATAGACAATTTGCTTTTGAAACTGTACCTTAGCCAAATTACTTTCTGCAGAAATCTTTTGACTTATCAAATAAGGAGGAAAATTAAGGAAAGTGCAGTACTTTCAACAGGAGACAAATGTGAGTTCATTGCCTGACAGATTGTAGCTGAGCATCTTGAGGAAGGTGTGGGGCACTGAGTGGCTCAGGGAGCAGAGTGCAGTGTTTTGGGACTCTAGCCGGGTGCTGAGGACAGGATGAGGGTGGCCAACCTTCGTCAGCAGCCAGGGTGACCATGGGTCAGTGCAGTACATGAGACAAGGAAATGATTTAATATATGCATATGCCATATTTAAAAATACATACATATATATTTAAAATGTAGGTGAATTATTTGAAATACTAAGATGAAAAGGGTCTGTAAAGGCCAGAGTCATAGAATCATTTAGGTTGGAAAAGACCAAGAAATTGCAATAGAAAAAAACTGATGAAAGAGTAGTTAGGGGAGGAGAAAAATAAAAGGCAAAAAGCTGGCATTTCTTGTCTTATTTTGCAAACTTCACTGTGGTAGGTAGATGTTCCAATCACCAAACTGTCAGCTGCTTGTGCAAACTTGCAGGCTGTGACCCCAGCCCAGCTGAAGGGAACAGCAGATCTCCTGTTGACTGGGGCAGGGCCAGACTCCACTCCAAAGCTGTGTTTTTCCCGTCGCTAGTCACAGCAAATCCCAGGGGCTCCACCACCAACAGCTTCGAGCTTGGATGTGGCTGCCGCCCAGCTTTGGAGAGGCAGGGTGGTGCTTGGTGTCTGGCTGTGCTGGCAGGGCGAGCAGGAGAAGGGGAGAGGTGGCAGAGCTGTGTACCTGCGAGTTTTGGAGGCACAGAAAGCACTACATGTCATGGTTGTTTAGGCTGCTTTGCACTCAGCACTGGAAGTTCTATAGAAAGGCAAAATATACAATTCAATTACAACTGCTACAATGCAATCCAAGTTGATCTAGTTTCTCCCACATGAGCTGACCACAATTTTAAGCTTGGCATAGCCTGAAAGCTTGAGGAATGTATTTCCAGTAATTGCCAGGCCACTTCATTGTTTCTGTGTATACATAAACACTAGGCTGTGATCATAATGGTCATGCTTGAGCTGCTATCTGAAATTCACTTGTGCTATAGGGATTGACTAATCTGGTTCATACTGACAGCAGTTTCCATTTACTGTATTAGCTCTCTTTGACTGTTAGTGCCGTGCGACTCCAGCTAGACTCGGAAAACAAAAACTGTTAAGGACTACTAGGCACACGAGTCACGCAGCAGAAAAGCCATGTGTCATCGCAGGATCTGTGACTTGTCAGCTCAGGAAATCAGGCTGGGTTGCAGAAGATCCATTTATAAGACGCCAAGAGTACCAAGCACCTTGTGAGGAACAACAGGCAGTCATTTAGTTTTAAAATATATGACACAGGAATAGCAAAGAGTCGGTCTTCTGCAGCCTCAAGACATGCTCTTACTTGGCCTACATCAGCTTCTCCCTTGCTTTCTGTTTCTCTGAGTACTTTGTGTAAGAATATTAATCCCTAAAATCTGCATCCTTTTGTTCCCAAAGTCCCCTGTGAAGTCGGTAGGTTAGGGTTTTTTGTTTCAGCTTCAATCTATGCAGCTGCTACAACTTCTTTAGTGCTGGGCAAAATAAAGCTTCCAGTTAAATCTGGATGCACTTCCTTATTCTTTCCTAGGAAATCTATTTCTTTTAAGTTTTTCTCAGGATATTGATTGCTGGTAATCTAATGTGTCTCAACCGTGAAAAGCTGTTATGACAGTTTCACATGCTATTGCAGTCTTTTATTTCCCCATTCACAGACAAAAATGGAAGATTTTCCTCACTGGACTATGATATATAATTCATCTAACATTACTCCACTCAGTAGCCAGATGCTGCAAATTTCAGCAGTTGGACCATTATTTTAAAAGAGCCCAGTCTGTAATTATTTGACCTGTTCTTTGTTACACTTCCATAAAACAATTAGCCCAATTAAATGAATCTTTAGGTAGCAGAGTCAAAATTTATGGAAGGATATGATTAATTACTTTGAAATTCTGCATCTATAATTTGGCTTGTGCTTAGGGGAGAAGTGGAAAAATGCTTGGGATCTTCAGCATCCCTGCCAGTTTCATCACAGGAGCTGTGGTCTCTATACAACACAGGTAGAAATAAAGTGACTCTATTTCTACCTTTCTGCCCACCCCTGGTGCCAGTCCTGTCCCTGACAGCCTTCACTTGGCTAAGAAAAGCAAAACTTAGTAGCCCTCTTCCTGCTGCTGCTTCTCCATTTTGGGGGAGGTGGTTTTTCCAAGGTCTCCACGCTGCTGTGTGGAGTGAAACGGAGACCGCTGTAGGTCCATGGGCAGTACCCACTGCTTTTCCCTGCCTCCCACCACAAAATAAGAGGCTCTTTCTGCTGCCAGCCAGTGTGTCTCAAGAAGCAGAAATACCTGATGTGGAGATGAAAACTAAAGTGTTCTACATAAGTACGTGAAGGAAGTTATACAAGGAAAATAAGATCACATTTGTATTTGCTTTTCCTTGAGAAGTCTTTGCTGCATTATGTACACTGCTGAAATAGTGTGCTTGAGCTCAGAAATGTTAAAATTCACAGTTACTCATACACCCTTTGCTCAGTGCTAGCAGGGGGAGTTTTCCCCATCTTTATCAGCAGCATGCCCAGCCTGCCTCCCAGACAGTCCTGGCTTCCTGCCCTCCCCGGCACTGACTCGCCTCTCCTGGGCTCTGGCCAGCAGTGGCTCAAGGCTTTGCCCCTGTCAGTGCTTGACTGCTCTCCTGGTTTCAATGAGGGCAACAAATTGAGGTGACAAATTACGGGTGGGTCGATACGAAAAGTTCCCAAATTATTTGTTGCTCTGGTTTATTAGTGGCAAACTTAATCTGCGTTTTCAGTAGATCAGGGGAGCTGGATACAGTGATGTAGAAGTAGATAACTCTTGTCTGTCTCCAGAATAGGTGTTTGTGAGGTAGTCTCTGATGCAGGTGTTACTTCACACTGTGAGATTCTTCACACTGCTTTCCTTCAGCTGGGTTTCGGCTCAAGTACTGTAGGGAAAAGTAATAGATTAAGATGTGTCACCCAAAGCAAAGAGTGATTTATTCTCTTGTTAGTTGATATTGATGGGTAATTATCAAGTCCATTGTTAGTGAAAGCTGAAACCTGGCACGATTTTAGTCCAGCTAAATTCAAATATATGGTTCCACAGAAACATGACAAAGTACTGCAGTGATAGTTACAGACATACAGAATGAAGGAAAATTTATGGGTGTGGGGCTTTTTTTCAATGGCAAACAAGGGCCAGTTTGAAAGAAAGGGGAGGAGGGAAGACTTTAAAAAATAAAGAAGTGATCCAAAATTCCATATGCAGAGAAAACAATTTCCATGCCTCTTATCAAAAATGTGTTAAATCAGCTAACATTGATATAACTTCAAGCAATTAGGAGCATGCTAATAATGATATGAGTCTTCAGCTGTAAATAATTACGCTGCCTCAAGGCTATGCTTTAATTTTTGGCTTGCTGTATCTATAAACAATAATCAAACTGCAAAGCTAGTTGTGTTGTTTTTGTTCACAATTTGTGAAATGATTTCTGTACCCTACAGTGATGCTGATGGCTATTTTGACCTTCAGGAACTCCGGCCTGTGAGGCTAAGAGCTAATGTGTACTTCCATCGATCTGAGTTACAGGCACACAGCAGGTTCCTGTGCCTGTTCTTCACAAGTACAAAAGCTGCTATCGTCAATCAGTGTGTGTTGTGAAAAGGGGGCTTGCTGCTGAGACTCAATAAATAGGGACATTAGGAGGAAATGTTATAATTGCTGCTACCCACATCTTGTTAATGAGTAATGTACAGTTAGACTCCATGCAATTGCAGCTAAACTGTTTATACAATTTATTCTTATGTTGCAACTAACATTTAACATAATGAAGTATCATAATTGCAGCCATTAAAGTCAAGATTAAGATTTGTTTAATTAGAATTAAGAAAATGTAGAATAGACTTTGAAAATGTAGGGTTTACTGGGTAGAATGTGCAGCATGTAGGGAAATTCAGAGAATGGGTATTAAAGAGCTTTGTTTGTAGAAAAACCGTGCTGATGGGTCACAATTCTCCTGTCTCTTACCCCACTTTTGGAGCAGCTCTGTTGAAAAATAAGCAACACACTGATGCAAGTGTAAAAATGGAAACACTGGCTGGCCTTGACTTCTGACTCCTTTTCTTAAGTTCTCTGAAAATTACATTTGTTTAGAAGGTAATGTGTATTCCTACAATTAGAAGGCTTCCTATTTCAGTGTTAAATCACACCATTGAAATGCAGACCCTCTGTTTTCTCCCTGATGGGAATCTGAAATAACTTTGCATTAATGGGGAATTAGGAAGGGAATGACTCCTTAGATATGATAGAGAATGGCCATGCGTATATATTGTTTTAGAAAAAGTAAATAATTGCTCTCAGCTCTCTTAAAGCACTCTACAAATAGAAAGATTCAAGCAAGCACTAGTATTTGGAAAAAATCTGAGACTAGACCCATAAAGTAGCAACTGTTCTTTTCTTCTGAAAGTTATAATCATCTTTTGGGAGTGTAACAACATTCATAGATGGCAGAAATATCTTAAGGCTTATAAATAGAATAAAATCCCAAGTTTGACTTCCGATGGAGCAGAAGAAAAAATACACTGGAAAAGCCACGTTGTTTTTGCCACGATGCTATTAGCTGGGAAGGGCCATTGGGTGGGATGGCTCTCCCAGGGCTGTTATGTCCTCAGGAAACACCAATACCACCATCAATACCCCCACTTCTGTGTAGAGAAAAGTTTTCTCATGTAGCAATACAAATAATATGATTTTGGTTTGACTGAGAAGGGGATGTTGATAGAAGAATCTGTGTTTTGAAAAAAGAAAAAGGAGTTGCAAAATTTTTGTTTTACGTTCACACGGTGATTTTGATTTTTTTCTTTTCTTCTAAAAGTAAGGGGCAGGATCTGACTGGATTTGGCGTGGACTGGTTAACTTGGCATTGTAAGGGTTAATTGATTTGTTTTACGATGCTGTGAATTCTCTTGTGAGCAGAGTGCTCTACAGATCTGCCAATATAGGATGCTCAGGAAAAACACAGGTATTTTTATTCTTTTCATTAGTTCTAGAAGATTTTAAGAAAATATGTGTTACATTCAGGTTGCATTTTCAGCTTACTGAGTAAATGTATCACTGTAAAGGTTTTGATAATGGCATATTTAGGAACTCACTGATCATAAATGCTGTAGTCAAACGTGATAATTTATGCAGAGAATAATTATAGATGACAAACAGAAATGACAAACAGAAATTAATATACATTAGGGCAATTACTGCTGTTGTGTCAAATCAAATGAAGTTTTTATCATTCTTGCTTTCTCTAAAATAAATCACCTGTTGGTCAGCATTTTGGAAAAAAGGAACTGAACAACTCTGAATATTATTATAATGCTGAAGGTTACCAACAAAGTCAGTACTGGTTATCTGAGATTTAGAACCCATTGATTCCCTTTAGAAGGATCTCTATAAATATGGAATAAAATTGACATTGATTTCCTTTTTTTTGTGGGCGGAACCCTTGTGCTGTAAGATAAGAGATATATTCAAGTGGCTTAGATCAAATTTGCAAGACACAGTGAGCTGTGCAATTCTTATGTTTTTGGCTTTCTTTCAATATATACAAACTATATATAGGAGCTCTGTGGCAGCATTGTTAAAGGCTGCTTTTTCAAAAGAAGATGAAGCATTGCTAGCTGGAACATGGTAATCGTGTTCTCATACATGAGGCATGCACAGGTAATATGGATTCTCCCAGAGTCATCACTTTTTACCTGAATGATTTTGTTTTGAAAGCTAAGGATCATTAATCGTTCTGTTGTCTGAACTTTTGGAGATGTACTGCAATATTTCCAGTTCTTTAAAGACCCTTTTCACCTCACAATTTGTTTCCAATTATCCTTCCTATCTGGAAGGCCCAGTTCTGAACTGGGAAAAAAAAGGAGGTTTAGAAAACCACCCACCTTTTCTTTGTTGTCTGTTAGCTAACTTGACCTTCCCTTTCTATCCCAGGGTACCAGAGGTGCTCTTCTCTCCTAACCTCCTCAGAGCAGTCATGCCCATAGCCAGTAGGAAGCCTAAAGCTCAGGGTTGCGTGGAAGGGGACTGGAAAGAGCTGTCTGAGTTATCCAATGAGACCTTGGTAATCACAGTGCATGACTAATCCAGAGAAAAATGCCTTTTCCAAGTGCCTGTAAGTACGGAGCACTGAGATGCTGTGCCAAACAGCTCTTGAAAGCTTTAAAGGCTGGTAAGGTGCACTGTAATATAGGTCTTCTCATCAGAGTCCTAGGTCCTTGCAATAGCAGGAGATTTTCAAAGGTAAGTTACCCTGGTGGTTACAGGCAGGGACAAAAATTACTCCCCCAGTCATTGCTAAATGGATCTAAATGAATTTCTTGCCTGACTCTAAAATTGGTGATAGGCTTAGTCCTGTGTGAGAAGAACATACCAGATAGCTTTTTAACTGCACTAGGATCACTGGTCCATCATGTCTCTACACATGAAATCTCTTTTCTTCTTCCTCCTTAAAAATCAAGCTAGGTATAAAATAGAGGAGGGAAATAAAAACTGCCTTTACCCTCTCATTTGTTTGTAGCTGACAACTGATAATTTTACTCTAGAGTGCTCCCTTATTTAAAAAAAAAAATTAATATACTGTTCTGGAGCTTAAGGCGGATATTGTAGAGGTGAAGTAGACACATTCAGTGGTATTTTTCATAAAGCAGAATGTATTCAGCATCTTCCTTTCTGCTGTTTGGAGAAGACCCTTTCCTGTGCAGCACAGATTCACTGTGTTTTACTTAGCAGAGGCTTTACTGGGATTTACTTTACTTCCTAGTCCCACTGGGTATATTTTTGTGTGGTTAAAAATATGACAACAATAAGCTTGATGCAAATCGTATCTCCATTAAAGCTATTGTACCAGAGTAGGTAGCACAAAGGGTTTCTAGCTGAGTGGTACCCCACTGAGCTGTGTTGTTGCAGCTTTCTTTGTCTGTGGCGCCTGGGATGCCGATGTCCTCAGCTGACTCCAGCTGAAATGGGCAAAACAGCTCTTGGCAAGTCTTCATGCCCAACTGCAGGGCTGTGCCTGCAGCCAGAAGGGGATGCTCAAAAATGAACCAACCCACCCTGCCCCCTTCTCAGACAGACCTCTGTTGGCACCCCATGAAATTGGGGAATGTGACCCCTGTCACACCCTATGAAATTATTCCTGTCTTTTATATCTCATAAAAAAGGCAGCTTTCCTTTTGCTATACTTGGCCATCTGGTAAAAGAAAGTAGCCCAAAATATATTTGTCCTCTTGCAGCAGGAAGGGAAAACTAAACTGTTATAGAAAGTCTCTTTAGCCAGGAGTTCAATGGTAATGACTGCAGAGAAACAATTTTAGTACTTCCCTATGATTACAGGTTTATAGTTTCATAATTATTTAATGCTTGTTAGATATATCTATTTAAGCATGCTCCTTCTGATGCAAGATCTCTTGCTAAGCTAATTTGGAGTGACTCCCTGCCAAATCAATATCAATCTTCTGGCAAATATTATTAAATATTTGTTTGATACCTATTTACAAGTAGGAAAATAATTTTGCTGCCAAGGGATTGTAAATTTGTGAAAAAACACTCTGACAGCTTACTTCACTCACTGTCTACAAGCCAGCGTCTGCATGCCAAAGTTGGAAGACTAAGATGAAGAACATAATTAAGGAAACATATGAAGGCTAGCACAGGGTTTGAGATTAATTAGCTGCGCGTCAATAATCTCATCAATATCCGATTAACAAATGACACATTGCCCAATGAAACATATTGATTCATTCACACTCCACACTGTTAATAAATTGAAGCTGCTTTGCTAAATGAGAAAGCTGACAAAATAATAGCTTCCTAATACTTCTCCAGTATTGTGATAAAAACGTAAAATTAGCCCAAAGTATACTTAATTTAGCAGTACTGTCACTACACTTATGAAGCTTGTTAGCACAACAGCGGGGAAGTTTTTTTTATCACCTAATTGTTAGAATGGATACATTAATACATGGATGTATGCAAAAGTAGAAATGGAAACGTTATCCATTTGTTTGAAACAGAATTCTTAGGTAATGTGTTTTGGGGGAGGTGACATAAACCTTCTCTATAATCTTGGAGTTTTAATGGGCATTTTTTGTTAAATATAAAGTATTCATTTCTAAGCCTAGTGTTCAAAACTGTCACTGACATTTTTTCTTTCATTCATTTAAGTAGAAGTGGTACAAATATTTTGTGTTGTGAAGACCAGATAAAAAAATTATTTTTGATGAGGAAAATTCTGAAATCTTGAAGAAAGCAGATGTAAAATAAAGGAGCCCTCTTTTTCCTCCAATGCATTGGGACACCCAGTGTACTCCTACAAAAGAAGCTATTTGTAAAAATGTGAAAAATGTCTGAAGATAAAATGTGCTATTTACTTGTCCTATTTAACTGGCAAAGGTATTCAAAACTACAGAAAAATTCAGGAGCATAAAAAACTGATACTGTGTTTTTGCTATGGGACTAATACTGACTCATTGGCTTCTTAACATATTTGAAAGAATACTTTAGCAGGGCTACTGCAGTAGCAGCTTGTATTGGATGTGTTACACTTCAACAAAGCATTTGTTAGAAGGGTGGAAGGACCACTACAGCTCTCAGGGTCTGGATATGGTTTTGTTCTGAACAGCAATAGGAAAAATCCCTCCTTGTTGTTTTGTGGAAGAGGATATTCTTGTCCATGAGCTACTTGATAAGAGCAGTGGGGCTTGTTTTTTTTCTGGTGTGTGTGTTTTTGTTTTGTTTCGTTTGCTTTAAATTTTTAATTGAAGAATTCTTCCAACCAGGTGAGGAAAGCCTACTAGGTGACCTTCTTCCCCTCCCTCACTTGGCCACCCACAAGATCTCTGGCTCCTTTGGTGTGAGCCCGCGTGGCTACAACAAAACTGCTGTGTCCCAGCTAGTCCTAGCTGTGCTGGTGTTTGCAGGATCCCACCAGCACACTCCATGCTGTCATCTGCCAAGCCAAATGATGATGCCACCTGCCACCCCCCTTGCTGGTAGGTGCCCCTTCCCTCTGGCAGTGGAACACATGGATGCAGAGGCTGGTTGGTGTCAAGGGGACCCAAGGTGTGCAGGGGCAAGCAGGACATGGAGCAGCAGCACTGTCCATGCACTCCTCAAGGTGCAAGGGAATGGCTGCTGTGGCCCCAGCTTGCTGCTGCAGCACCTAATCCCCCTGAGGAAGGGTGCAGGATCAGAATGAGAAGTGGATCGCTCTCCTGCCTGGTTCCGAATCGCTGCTTGTGCCTTGATGGCAGAGCTGCAGTGTGTGCAGACCCACACTGACCTCTGCGGCCAGATGCCACAACCAGGATGGTTTTGCTGTTAAGGGCCAAGTGTAGTGGGTGATTTAGGAACATGTGCTCATCTGAAGACATGCTGAGATAATCCTTTGGACAGTAGTCAAGGTCTCTGGAAGTTTTGGTATCCAGAAGATTTTGCTTTACCTACTTGCATGTATGCAACACACACACATATATATACAGATATATATATATAAATGAAATATTGCCTCAGACTCACTATGAGAAAAGAGTGATTGCTTTAAACTTTCAAGTTATCTGGACCACTTTCTAGGAAATTTGGAGAGTTTGAAATCAGGAGGCCCAACCATTTGCTTTACTTTTAACACAGTTAATAAACAGTGCTCCTGTTAAGGCTTCTTTGAGTCATTGTTATGCATTCAAAAAGCCTTAACTGTTAGACCTCACAAAAATTTTATTGCTGATTAGAAATTAGTGATTAAAAAGGCTCATTTCAGTACTGCCCTATTGTTGAGGATTGTTCCCCCATAATGTGAAGTGTTATTTTCAACCCAATTTTCAACTAACTGGCTAATGTTTGGTCCATCTGTAGCTTAACTAACTGCCATTAACTTTTTAGGGCTCCATGTTATGCTGAATAGCTTGGAACAACTAATGATTTTATTACCAATCTTAATATTTAGAGTTCCCTGTGGAGTTGTGTATGGTTCTTAATGAAACCATTTTTTACAGGATTAAAATCTCTTGGAAAATTCCTTTCCTTCCTTGCAGTCCAGCTTGGGATAAAAATGGGCTTTATGTGAGGTCTAACGCTTAATTAATTTGAAGAAACCAGAATTATGTCTAAAATGTCAACAATCAAAAATGCAGTTTACCAACTCCTACTCTAGATCAATTAAGGGTACCCTGCTACTGCAAACTGTTATTATTTGATTTCATTCTATGTTTTCCTAGGAGCAGTCTTGTAATGAGTAATTATTTGAACATAGAAGTATGTGGGTACTCCTGCCAAATCAGTGGCATGGGTCCTAGCATTTATAATAGTAAGCCATGAAGGATTCCCTTGTAACCAGTCTTGTGAGAGTGTTAGGTGGTACAATTAAGGGATTTATCTGAAATGCATACAGGAACAGCAGTTCACTAATAGAAGTTTACTATAAAGAATATCTTATTGGGTCTCTGGCTATGTTTACAGCCTGTGGCAGTCACTGAGTAAGAATTTAATTTCATGAAAATTCAGTTTCATGTTAGGAGATTTTTGATGCCAGTTGGTCCCTTACTAGCTAAACTTATGTTTCTCACACGCCCGCTGTTTAAAACTTCACCTGGAAAAAGCCTGTTTTCACTGGTATTCTCATTTTTCTGAAGCACTCACATATGAAATTTCAGTGAGCTGAGGTTTGTCTTGACACCTTGAGGCTGAAGGAGCATTTGGAGAAGTCTCTGGTGTTGTGCAACTCCTTGGCATGTGATGTGTTAATCTTACCTCACTTAAGAGAATTCAGTGTTGACCATCTGCACCTTCCACTGAAAGAAATATAAAGTTTCAGATCCTTCTGCTCTGATTGGAATGCTGCGATCTGTGGATGCTTTGCATGCTTTGTCCTCATATAAATCACATTAATATCTCTATCATATAGATGGGGAGTACTCAGGAACAGTAACTTCTCTGAGGGGCACATGTCCACCAAATATCAGGAATGGATTTGGGAGCAGTTCCGTCGATAACATAGCTCCTGACAATAGTGGCAATATTTCAAAAGCAGTTAATAAGGGTGAGGATACATGTCTGCCTCCAGGGAATGATCCTCAGAAACCAGCAGGAGGAAAACCTAATTGGAAGTGTCAAAAAAGGAGGGGAAAAAATTAAAAATAAAAAATCCATTGCTAATCCATTGCTCTAGTGACTGGAGCTTTCTGTCACTTACCTGACAGTCTCTCAATGAAGCTTTGTTTTATCACCAAAATGGGACTCTAACGGGTGTTTTCTTGTGCAATTTGTCTTTCTTTTTCTTACCTGCTCTAGTTACAGTGCGTTTGAATATCTTTATAGTCTTTCTTGAATGAGGCCATGGTTATCTCAAATTTCCTGATTTAGGTAGCCAACTTGGAGAAGCGTGCTCTCTCCCCTCTTCTAATCTGAACTTGTACGGACCATCCAAATCCTCCCACTCATTTCATCTTCACTTTGAAAAGGGCTAAAGTGAATATTCAAGAAAATTAAATTAGCTCCACAATCAGCACTGCTCCTTGGTTTCTCATCAAGCAAAAGTGCTAACAGCGACTGACATCACCAAAATTTTTCCTCAGTGTGTTTTTCTAATCTTAGGGACTCCCTGAGCAAGTGGTAATGTGTGTGTATCCAAAGGCTTTGCTTGGCTTCACTCTCAGGAAGGATTCTGCCTGCTTTAAAGCCTGTATAAACTTGTGTTTTTCACAATATCTTGTGGCACGGGTACTTAACCATGTGTTGTGCAGGAAATACTCCTCTTTATTTCAGACTTACTACCTGATAATTTCATTGGGTGACCAGTTGCACTACAACAAATGTTGAGTAATTCTGTTTTTTCCAAACCTCCTACTGTTTTATAGATCTGTCAGATGCCGCCTCAGATCTGTTTTGCAGCCAAAGAATTCCAGACTATCTAATTGTTTCTTGGACAGAAACTATTCAATATCTTTGATCTTGCTTTCCTTATGTATTTTTTCTAGTTTTATTGTACCTATGTCTGTGCTCTTGCTGTTCTAGCTGTGCATTAGAGGTTGATTTGATATTGCAGACCGAGGCAGTGGCTGTTGTCTCTGTAGTAATTGGCAATGGGTTGTCAGACTGTGTAACCACAACCTCTGCTGTACAGTCTGTGGCATGGTGTTTCACCTGTGCTGTGTCCAGGGTTTAGTTCTGTAATTCATCTAGACAAAGAGTCCTTCGCATTGCTACTACATTTATAACTGTAGTTTGTAATTTGTTGTTTCTAATCATCTTACCCTTTCACCTGGATCTGTTGTTTTTGTTTGGCATCGGAATGTCCTGGTATAAATTCTGTTTTATGCTTTGAAACCATAGCTCATTAATTCAGACCATAAGTCTGGTAGTCATTGGTAATTTGACCAAAAGACTAATAAAAAAAGAGTTCATAAGCTGCTGTTTCTTTGGGAAAAGATTTTTAGAAAAGTGAGATAACAAATGATTTTTTTGTCCTTTTCTGTGTTGTTGTAGGGGACATCAGGATGCTTGATGTGTGACACTTCCTTCAAGTACCCCTTTCAGGCATTTCCAGAATTCTGGTCACAGACAACTCCCTGGCTCCTTCGTGTTAATAGCTACAGCCTCATCTGTGCTGTCTACACAGGTAAAGGCTTCCTTTGGTTCTGTTATAGCCCCTGCTTTTAGGCTTTGTACCGTGGTCTCTCTAATGCCAGCTGTACAGGGCTCATCCTCACAGTCCTCTAAGTCTCTCATCTTAAACACTGTCAGTTCTCAAGTCAACAAGGAGAAGATCCCTTGTATGCCACATTCCAACCTGAATGGCAGGTGAGAGGAGGATGTGTGATTATGCTCTGTCCCAACAGAGTTTTCTCTAGGGATAGGTTTTTTATTATATCTCTAAAACTCCCTGTGCTATATGACCAAGTGTGGGGATACCCGTTGCCTTCTCTCAGGGAGTAGCATGAAGGTGGTGGTGTGTTGTGTGGGGTTCAAAGTTGAGGAAGAAAGGCTGAATATGCTGTGATGGTATCAGCAAATCCTGTGCCTTATTGTGAGGGGGTGGTGTTTCTTTCCTTTTAATTTTTCGGTAGATGGAGACCAGGCTGAAGTAATCATAGAGTGATAGAATGGTTTGGGTTTGAGGGGACCTTAAAGATCATCTAGTTTCATCCCCCTGCAGTGAACAGGGACACCTTTCGCTAGACCAGGTAATTGAAAGGCTCATCCAACCTGGCCTTAAACACTTGCAGGGGTAGGGTATCCACAGCTACACTGCGAAACTGGCTCCAGTGTCTCACCACACTCACAGGAAAGAATTTAATATCTAACCTTTTCATGTATGAAAATATATATACCTTTATATATATATACGAAAAAATATATACCTTTTCATAGCATGAAAAGTGATGTTAAAAGCCGCTGTTTTGTTCACTGATACTGGGCAGTAAGAGATGGGGATGGATGAGCCAGTTCTATGTACAGAGCTCCAGGTGCTGAGGGTTTTTTTGCTCAGGTATTGTACTTGTCTCTGTTCTCCATCTGCAATATAGAGTCTGCAAACTTTCACATACATCCTTGTACTCTCCTTCTTTTATCTCACTTATAAATGTTTTGGGAGATGACTGTTTCTTCCAGAGTGTTGTGCACAAAATTTCCTGGCATAGGCACTAATAGATGTGGTGTTTCTGGGCAAACTTGTTACATACATACTCAGTATCACTCAAATTGACCTATAGCCCATAGGGTAAGCAGCAGAAATTCAGGGTTTTCTTCATGTAAACGCTGGCTTTTGTGCTATACAGCTTTTCATTGGTTGGTGGCAACTCACTGAAATGGTAATTCTTGGAATTAGACACTCAAAACAAAAGGCTCTTTTTTTTAATAACCAAATCCAGCAATCACAAAGAATGTAGCTTTTGAAAAGTCTTGTTTCCTTGAATCACATTTTCCTGCTAGTCCTCAGCCGTTTATTGATGACAGATAGAAAAGGCTGTTGCTTGTGTTAGTTGTAAACTTCCCTTTGTCAGAGCCCTTTCCACCATCTGTCATTGCATAACTGTGTGTTCCCAGGTTTGTAGCTCTAATGTGTTTTTGCTGTTTTGTGTACAGTACGTTACAAGTTATAAAAGCTCGAGTAAATAATTCATGTAAAAACCTTTGTAAATATTGTCAAACTGCGGTATAAATGATTTACTAAGAGGTCTCTTGGCTCAGCCTAGCAGCTTTATTACTGCAACTTGTTTTGTAAACAACCTCCTCCCCCCGCCCTGTGTTTTTTCCATCAAGTGTCTTTGTGTAAATTCTAATGCTAAGCGCTACTTAGATGCATTTTAGACACGATAAATAATGCAATGTCAGTGCTTTAACCACCTGGAGACTCCATTCAGAAGTCAACCAAAGGTGTAGTTTGTGTGAGACCCTTAAGGGTACATCTTTCCAAGGCGTATAGAACAGCATACTTCCCACTGTTTTCGTAGCTGATTGCATTTGCTGGAGATGGCTCCATCCTGGCTGGAAGGTGGTTTTCTGGTAGACCTCAGGTTTCCAGAGAGCTGGAACCCGTGCTTCATTTCATGTCCTGTGAATATTCTGCAAATTGGGTTGTGCAAAATAGATCAGGACCTACAGTTATGAGAGGTAGTCCTGAAAAACATCAGGTTTTTTCTAGCTTTTTAATAAAGTGTTGTCTGACTGGTCAGAGGGAATGTAACCAGAAACATTTGTTGTAAATGAATAATACGACTTTACTTTGATGTATTCATGAGCCCCTTGTTAGCCTTCTACTAAAACACAACTGAAAATGAAATGTTTCTTCAATAATACTGGAATGGGAAAATGTGTTACGTCTGAGTCCTTATGAGCAGACATAATTGTGTGGCTACATGTGCTTGTTCTGAGTTTGTCCTGTGAAATACAAGCAAATACTTGACAGATGTCAAACCCTTGGTGAGCAACTACAGGGATCATGATACTGGAAGCTGTGGACAATCCATGTCATTATATTGACTCTGAATTTGGGCTTAGGTTTGAGCCACTACGTCTCTGAATATCCATATTGGTTACATGCTGTTTTTCATGCAGACCCCTGGATGGACTGTGCAATCATATCTTCCTGACAGGAAGAGATAGGCTTTGCTGGAGAGAGCACATCACAGTGGCCTTGTGTTGCTGCAGGTAGGATAAACACAGGCTGCTGTGAGTGCCCTGGCTCTGCAAACTCAAGCTGAGGAGAGCACGGCTGTTGGATGAGATGGACACGGACTACTCATCTTCTGCCCAAGGGAGACATAACCTGCCCAGGCATGTGATCTAACAGTTGCAGAGTAAGATTTGCAAGCATAAGGATGGTGCACAGCTGGAGGACATGGGAACAGTTTTAAAGTAATCCCAGGAACTGGTGGAGTCTCCAGGGGAGCAGAACAAAGAGATTTTGATGGCCGCCTTTGTGAGCTGCTTCCCTTGCCATGCCAACTTCTCTCATCACCACTCACCCCACTTCACTTGGCTCTCAAGTTCCATTGATGCCTTAGGTTTTAACTTTTATGTTTTTCAAATCCTGTATGTTTTCTTATGCTAAGATAGACATAACAAAGCCTCTCTAGCTTGCTCTCCAAGGACACCCAGATTGTCCTAGGCCCAAGAACTGTAAACCATCATCTTAAGGAGAGGAGCAAGCTTGGGGAAATTCCATCATTGGCTGGGTTCTGGTTGGTGAATTTATGCTGATATAAAATTGTGAAGAACTCGTGACTCGTCCATTTTGGGATCCACTGAGGCAGGAGCCTCTGGAGCCCAGAGTGTACCTCTGAAGGCCTTTCAAATAAATACCTCCTTTATTCCTTTATTCCTGTCTAGTCTCTGTTTCTAGGTAGCCGTTTAAGGCCTCACCACGAAAATGGACTATTCACTGAAAAGCCCAGAGATCACTCGTTTGTGTCTCTTGGCCATTTTTCTGTGCAGTGGTGCACAGAAATCCAGCATAAAACCCCCCAGTAATTGTTCAAACAGATAAGCTCAACGACATATGTCTTTGAACTCTGCCCTTACGGAAATGATGTTTTCAGAATTAACTACTTTGAAGTGACTTTGTGCTGGATTGGTCTGAGCAGCTTCTGATGAGCACTTACAAATATTTCTGACTCTTAGAATGGTGGAAATCATTCAGTAGCTTCATAATGTTATATCTGATGTCAAACCTATCCAGAAGTGATGAAGGACTGCTTTGTGATTGTAGAGATGGAATTTTTAACCTGTTTTATGTAAGGAGTTGGTCATCTTTTAATGACTTGCCTGGATTCAGGCTCCAAGAAACAAAACAACTAAGTTTTCTCTGGCTTAAGAACTAAGAGTGGACTTCAGGAAAGAAATCTCTTGGAGAACTTGGCAATAGGTTTTTTATATTTCTGTATATCTGATGTAATGAGGAAACAACCTCTTCCCTCTGGTTTTTTAACCCTTATACAAAGAGAACTGTAGTGTCCCAGTGATGAATGTAACTGAGTGCATGAAGAAGCAGCTGATAATGACAACTTTCGATGATGCTGAGTTGAAAAAAGAAGAAATTATGGTGTACCCTCTACAAGTTATTGCTGGTAGTTTCTGTAAAAGTTAAGTAAATGAAGTCTGAGGCTCAATTAAACAACATCTTGTCTTTCTTGTGTGCCCAGGACAATACATTGTTTGCAGTGAATAGACCACCCGAGGGCTGGTCATGTGTTTTGGTAGAAATCATAGTTCTGTCAAACAAAGAAAAGGCGTAATTATAGCTTTTTTATATTAAAAACTCACCCTATTTTAATTATTATTGTGCATTTCCAATTAGAAGTGCATTAAACTGTTGCCATTAGAAACTTTAAAAGCGTGAAAACAGCAAAAGGCCAGAAACAAGACGAGACAAAAAAATGCTAAAGGTCACCCAGTCAGATATGGCCACAGAATAAAAAAACATACTCTCAAAGGTGTAAATGGTTGCAGTACAAAATACATGATGCTCAAGCATGTGCATGATTGGTTTTATGAGATCTATATTCCTTGGATGTCTGAAGTCTAGATAGCACCACTTTGTGATTTTAGCGATGGAATTTTTCACCTGTTTTAGGAAAGGAGTTGGCCATCTTTTGATGAGTTGTCTGTGTCATCTGGGATTGGATCTTTAACAGGCATTACAGCAATGCAAGTTTTAGTCATGTATTATTGCTTTTAATTTTAGTCAATTTATTGCTTTTAAAAATTATTATTATTATTATTGCTTTTCTGGATTGTGCCTAATGTGTGCTTGGCCATTGCAATTTTCATCTTTAAGATGATAGACTATCTCTTTTTTTTTTTTTTTTTTTGATCAATGAAAAAGGAGATGAAAACTTAGGGAAATACGAAACTATTCTGTATTTCATTTTCCAAATATTTATCTGGATTGAATAGGACCCTTAAATTTTGATGACTTTATCAGAGAAGAATTGTAAGTGAGCTGATTGCAGCAGAGTATCTTGCACAGTTAAAATCCTCAGGGCAAGACCTGCTTCCACAAACACCTTTGTCTCCTCCCCTGCATTGGGAAGCAGGGTTGCAGTGATGCAGAGCCGGGACTGACACCTTCAGCTGCAAACTTACAAAAGGTCAGTGTAATATAAAGACAATCTAGAGCATCTGCAGGGTGTGCAGTATCAGCTGGTGCAGGCAGTGGACAGTGGAGGAAAGCCAAAGCTGTTTCCCTGGCACAACTTCCCCCATCTGGGTAGTCAGAAGGAAAGAGCTGGTGGGGACTGAACATCCTTTGCTGTGCCTGTAGGGTGCTGCAGGACAGCACATTTCAATGGGGTTGTGTTTCAACAACTAGGTAGTTGAACACCATGAAATCTTACAAGGGCCTGTATATGATAGCTGGTGTTTTGTAACCCTAGTGACTCACTGTCTTTCCTAAGGAGAGAAAGTCACTGGAGCCACCTTCTGTGGCTGCCTGAAAGGCACACCTTTGCAGGTTCCACCTGCTGCTCCTTGCTTAGCACTCAACAAAAATCTCCCCTCTTGCTCCTCTCTCCACTAACCATGTGCCAAGAAGCATCCTTCTGCCACTGGTGGTTCCATGTGCCAGGTAGATGGACATTGCAGGAGGTTTTGATCATGCTGCTTATCAGCGA
Source organism: Vireo altiloquus (assembly GCA_013396875.1). NCBI lineage: Eukaryota > Metazoa > Chordata > Aves > Passeriformes > Vireonidae > Vireo > Vireo altiloquus. The sequence goes on from VZRF01001869.1 coordinate 165,381, forward strand.
CTTCTACTTCGTGATGCAAACATCTTCTCACTGTCAAACCCTCTGGGAGAAATTACCTTTAATTAGTTCATTCTGTGTAGGTTATCCAGATACAGTCTTTGATAGCAGTGCTATCACATTTTTATTTCCCAAGTACCAGTAATTATTATCAAAGAGAAAAAAAAAATTGTTTTAGACCCCTTATTTAGACCCAGTTTCTCACTGTTTTAGACATAGGGTGGTGGCTCAACATTGTTTTCTTTACCAGGTTGTTTGTCCAACTGAGTTCTGGAGAGGAGCATCGTGTCCCATGGAGCAGCCAGAGAGGTTTCTATTGCTGACGGATTTGCTCTGGCACCTGATGTGCGTGCCAGCAGCCATCTCATCAGGGGGACGTGGACGTCACTGTCACCATAGAGACAGCAAGGAGGATTCGGTTTCAAAAGGTGAAGAGAAGCTGGGAAGTAGAAAGGTAAGGCTGGGTCTGTGTCTCAACTCATGAGGGATTATAAAGTGATGCTGTATTTAAAAGGATGCCACCATAGAGGAATGCTCTACTGAATATATACACCTGTGTGGAATTGTGCATCTAAGTATTGCTTCCTATGCGAATATTTACATGGCCTCTTTTGAATAGACCTGGGTGCAAAAGAACCCAATACAGGTTTTAAAGAGCCTGCTAGTGCTTGTCTTGTGCTCCTTCAAATAATTCTTCTTTTGCAGGTGGTGTAAAAAAAGGCTTGAATTCTGTTTAGGTTTTATTTTTAGAAGTCATAAAATATCCAGTGCCTCAAGATTTTCTGGTTTGCACAGGAGATGTGTGAGCTGTGGTGTGTTCTAGAGTAATGTTGTTCACTTCTACCCATTTTTGTGGTCTTCAGTTGTGCTCTGGCAGTGGTATGGATGTAAAGCAGTGGTAAGTGTTGAAGGCAAAGTAGGGATCAGCCATGAGTCATTGTTTAACCACATGGGTCTTTTAAAGCCTGAGTCTGTACTGCCCTGGGACAACTTGCAGATCTCTCTCTACCCACTTTTATATCAGCAGATAAAATCACTCCTCCTGAGGGCTTACCCTGTCCCTTGAAGATATAACCTCAGTGATGCATGGACTTGTTTAAAGCTTCAGTTTGCGTGCTTATAGTCCCCAGCAGGGTGCTGACCCCAAAAGGATTCTTCTTGTACCTTGGAAGCAAAACGTAATTCACAGGTTAAGGCTCTGAGGAGAGTGGTGGCAAGGATGAGTGCATCCAGCAGAGCAACTCTGAAATCTTGAGTAATGCCATATAAGTATTACTACAGAAAGGATGGTAGAAGGCTTATAGGAACTGATAAAAGACCTTGCAATGCCATGCAGTTCTGGATGCCACTGGAGAGGATGGGGCTGGGTGCATGTTTCTGATCTTGGGCCAGGGATGCTCAATAGAGCCCTTGAGCTCCTCTTGTCTCTGCCCAGCCTGCCACAGCTCCAGCAGGAAATAGCCAGAGCACAGCAGGTTTTTTAACCATGACACACTTGTCTTGACAGCTGGAGGAAGTCTGGCGTGGGAGCCAAATCTCCTGGCTTTGTGTCAGTTCTGGGGTATCATTCCTGTTTTGGGAATTCCCCGCTGGGGAGGTACCACTGCTGTTTGGAGCAGATCTCAAATCTCAGCCCCTGGGGCTGTCCACTCTGGGAGACGTTTTTGGCAAGGATAAATATATTTTGCTATTTCTGAGTCTCTTTGACTTTATAAATAGCTAAGTGACAAGTAAAATTTTGGTATTCACCCTATGGCTGAATTTTCCGCAGGGATGTTTGCATGTGTGCGTAATACCATTTGTATTTATTATTCCTGCTGCTGTCGTCACTCACACGTTTTCTGCAAACAGAACAAAAGGCTCCCTTTGCAGTCAGCTCATGGTCCGACTGCTGCACAAAGACAGTGGAGGGCACAGAGAGTGCCTGGGGGGCACAAGGAATCCTTGAGATAACATTGCTTGGGCTTCTGTTGTCAGACCTCTACAAACCATGATAATACATGTAGGCTTCATGCTAATGAGAGGCAGCCAGGGTGTATGTGGAGGACTGAGCTGACTATTTATTTACATGCAGCTGGGGTTTGCATTTTAGGGGTACCGTTGTTGGGACACGTAGGGAGCTGGCTGACTTCCGCAACAAACTGCATTTTTAACTGATTTTATCTGATGGCTGCTGCAGGATCTTGTCTACCCAGATTTTAGTCATTCTCCTTGACTTCTGTTTTAGGAACTTTCTGACCAAATTGATCTTTGGTATCGATATGAAAATCTGTGCTGGTGAACTTTCAGGTTTGACTCACTTTCTGGGATCAGTCTATGTCTCAGTTATGGTTCACTCTCATCATTAATCATTTGATCATGCTTTTTTAAGAGAACAGAAACTGCGATTATGTTAGACTCAGAGTTCATCCAGTTCACTTCCCAGTCTTCCATGATGGTGGTCTCCAGCTGTTTCAGTGAAAAGAAAAAGAAATCCTGCATAAGGCAGGAAGGAGATAAACTCTCTAAGCTGTAATAGAAACTTAGCTCTCTTCAACAGACAAACCATTCTCTGAGAACTTGATTACCAATTAAGATTATTACAAAGCTAGATCTTAAAAGAGGAGTTAGATACCAGCATTATCTAGCAGATCTGATCTGAAAGGTTTTACTGATACAGACATCACTTCTGAGTGACAGCAAAAGCAGGCGGACTGGACACAAAGATGGGCTTGACCTCCAGCCTGCAGCCCTGAACTTGGCACATTCAATCAGTTGCTCCTCAACTAAGGGGGCTAATTAGCCACTCCTCTTGTTGCTCATCCCCTGCAATCTGCTCTTGCCACAGCATGTGTATGTTTTATCTGCTGGGGGAGAATTGGGAATAATACCTATTCTAACAAGCACCACCTTTTTCCCCCTCTCTTCTTAGTGGTATTGGTAATATAATTCCTCTGCTATATATAATACCTCTCCTATAATGCTTCTCACTTGACAGCAAGTATGAAGTGGTCAAGACCTGCATCTGGAAATTATGCAGTAACAATATATTTTTCCTTCCTGCCTACAGCAGGAATATTTATATAGACCAGATTTATGCCATGGTCTTACGAGGTGGTACAAGAAGTAAAGCCACAGCAGCTATCTTGCTTGTGGTGTTATTCTGTGATATTGTCATGTCTTCATAAGATTTTCTGAGCTTTTCTTTGGCTCATGCTGTAGCTCAGATTGGCTGTAGCTCTGTTTTTACTTTGAGAATAAGGGAGTACCACTCTGCCATCATGCCATTAGGTTTGTTGGCATGTAGCTAATTTACCAATTTGTGTTCAAAAGGTAGGCAAAAGAAGATGTGAAACTGATGGTGGACATGATTTCACGATATAGAGATGTTTACTCACTGTCAGCATCTGTGGTGTTCATAGTGATCATTGGCCAAAATTAGATACTGCTTTTTCTCTGCACACGTCCATACACTGTGTTAGATGCTAGGATTTTTCAATTGCCTCCGAGATCAATCCTTCAAGTGTCACTTAAGTTACTTAAAAGTCTGTTTATTTTCACCTATGCTCATTCTATAGGAGGATGAAAGAAGCAAAATAACTGTTCTGAGTGCTCCATGTTATTGTGGGGGGTATACAATCCCTTTCTACATGAATCAGTGGACTTTGGGGAGGGTTTCCAAGTGTGTCTAAATCCTGCAGTGCTGTTGGCCTTTCTCTCACATTGGGCCTGAGCCAGCAAGGATAAATTTTCAGGTAATCCAGCCAGGATTTTTCCATGTGATAAAGGGAATGATGAGGAACTCCAAGATCTGAACAGATGACTCAGTGCTTCTGGTGCTGAGTTAGACCTATCACTGTACCTATTGCAGAAGCACGCAGTCCACACCCAATTTCATCCTCTGCCCACACACCAGTGTGTCATCTATCTGTGCATGACTGAAGTGCTCATATCAGACATGTTTACCTGGCAAAATTGTGGCAGCTCTCCTAAAAGGTTATTTTATGCTTCTGACTTTTCGGATATTTCTCTCCTCTCTGATCATTCTGTCCTTTATTTGGATCTGTTGCACCTTCTGTGGGATCCACTGGTGCATGTAGGTCTGTATGGGAGAGCTGTGTTTGAAGGGTCATTTGTGAGTCATGTCAGTCTAAGAAAACATAATGGGAGGGATGCAATGAGATAAAACAATGCATGGGATAGAAATGTATCACATTCTTTATTTTGGGTATAAATATTGTCTCTTAATGCCAAGTATTCCATGCAAAGGTTAGCTTGGATTAGTGGAATTGATAAACACATATGCTCTTTGTTTCCATGAATAGCAGAGGATTAAAATGTGGCTGTATCTGGCATCCATATACAAGTCATGTTAGATTCCGTTCAGTTCTGTGAAATTTAGTGCTCGGAAATTCATTCACTTTCACCACACTGTGTTAAAAGAGGCTGTAGTATCATTCAGCTACTAGGAAAAAGTGACTTTCTAGACTAAAGGAATGAACAGGTGTACCTTATGATTTTATATTGAAATTACAAATGTATAAGAGATGTAGCCTTCCATGGCCTTGATCAGAACTTTAGTGTATGCTCGTGTGTACCTCTGAGATTAGGAACTCTAAGCAAGGTTCTCTGGCTTTTGTGAAAGATGGCCTCAAGGCATCTTTCAGGGAGCAGGACATCCTTAGGCAAAGTATAACAAGGGTTTGTCTCCAAGCAAAGGTGAAAGCTGCGGTCTGGTTCATGAAAAGGTGGTTTAAGCCACCCTCACTAGAAGGGAAAGAGGAGATGTGATCTTCCATCTGGGAAGAGTTGTTCTAAGTGCTGCTGACAGAGCAATTGCTTTCCAAACAGCCTAGAGCTGGAGGAAAGAGAGATACCTTCTGTGGAGATAGGAAAAGAAGGGAATGGAAACAGAGGGAAAATCAGTTTCCCCATTCCCCTTTACCCTTCAGAGGACTATGGGATCAATGTCTTCTGAGGAAGGCTTTGTAGAAGACCAAGGTTTAGAGCATCTATCATTAAATTTCTCTTGGCTCACTTTCCTTTTTCTGTCAATCCCAAGAATTCCCAAAGTAAACTGAAACCAGAAGATTTCAGAGTCCTATTTCTGAACCCAGTCATGGCTGAGTCACATCCTGCCTTACCTGACATTGCACAAACAACCCAGAGAAAACAGCGTGATGTGACTCCTCTGTGGTAATTTAAATGAGAAGGATGGTTGTAGGCATGTGTTTCTCAACATGCAGTACAGCAAAATACTTTTTTGCAGAACTGTCAGCAAAGGCCATTGCAGAACAAAGGAGGTACAGGCATTAATCTGGGATAATGATGAACAAGAGGTGGCAGGAGGATCTGAGAAGATGTGAGTCTCTTAACGTGTGACAATTTTTACTGGAAAGCCAGGAGCACAGGTTTGACTAGTTCCCAAACAAGTCTAAATTTTTTGGCTATTATTTAATAAACAACTTAGAGTATTAATGGCAACAATACAAAGGAAAGAGAAAGATCTTTATCAATAATTTTCACTTTGGCTTCAGTTAAATTTTATATTAAAAATATTTAAATATAACTGTGTAAGCATACATCACACTGTGTTGTTAGTCTCTGAGTTGAAATATTGTTACATAGGAGCAGGAACAAGTAGGAGAAAAGCATTTACTTCCACAACTCTTGCAGGTGACAAGAGATGTTACTCAGGGGCTGGTGTTGGGACCATCTTTGTTGGTGATTGGAGAGTGGGATTGAGGACAAACCTCAAGTTTGCCAATGACACCAAACTGTGTAGTGCGGGTGACACACTGGAAGGAGGGGATGCCATTGAGAAGGACCTTGACTTGAGAAGCTTGAGAGATGGGACTGTGTGAACCTTGTGAAGCTCAAGGTTGAGAACAAGGTCCTGAATCTGGGTGGGGACAATCCCAAGCACAAATACAGGCTTGTTGGAGAATGGATTGAGAGAAGCCCTGAGGAGAAGGACTTGGGGGTGCTGTTGGCAAGAAGCTCAACATGACCTGACAATGTGTTTTTGCAGTCCAGAAGACCAACATTGTCCTGGGCTGCATCAGAAGAAGTGTGACGAGGTCAAGGGAGGTGATTCTGCCCCTCTACTCTGCTCTCATGACACCCAACCTGGTGTCCAGTTCTGGACTCCCCAATATAAAAAGGGACCTGTTAGACCGAGTCCAGATAAAGGCCGCAAAGATGATCAGAGGACTGGAGAACCTCTCCTATGAAGTCAGGCTGAGAGAGTTGAAGTTGTTCAGTTTGGAAAAAGAGAAGGCTCTAGGTAAACCTTAGAGCAGCCTTCCAGTTTTTGAAGGAGGCCCACAAGAGACCTGGAAGGTATTTTTTACAAACGGTTGTAGTGATAGGACAAGACATAAAGGCTTTAAACTGAAAGAGGGTGTGCTTAGGTTAGATATTGGAAAGAAATTATTTACTGACATTGAGGTGAGGCACTAAGAACTGCCCAGAGAAGCTGTGGATGCTCCATCCCTGTAAGTGTTCAAGGCTGGGTTGGATGGGGCTTTGAGCAACCTGGTCTAGTGAAAGGTGTCCCTGCCCATGCTAGGGGGATTGGAACTGGATGAACTTTAAGGTCCCTTCCAACCCAAACCATTCTTTGATATGCAAACAGAGGTTGAACTCAACACAGTGCTGTGGTTTTGAACATGGGACTATCACTACCAGCAGCCTCCAAAGTTCAGGATTTGAAGAACATTTGCTTCTTGAGTATAACAATTGCTGGGAGAAATTGCATTAAAAAAAATCAAAAAGTTTTCCCCAGAAGTCAGAGCATTATCCTCTCTGGGTATAAGATGATGTAGCTCTACTAAGAAGTTGTGGGTAATAGCCTATGGAGGCTGAAGTCCTGGTGCAAAATCCCTGTTTACATCCCCTATTTTTCCTTCTATAACCTAAAAGTGTTTCATGTAAGAACAGGCAGATTTACTGCTGATATGAAGCCCTATCTGATTGGGTTTCATATGGCCTCCTTCTTCTATATCCATGATGATGCAAAATGTTTCACACCCACACGTTGTTTCTCAATTTCCTTCACTGCCCCTTTCAAGTATCCTTATGTTATATGAAGCAGCTGCTTATGTTTAGTAATTTTCTGCACCTGTAGTGCTTTTGGTCTAGGACACTGCAGTAGAATTTCCTCACTTGGCCATGTTGAGATGCAAACTGTGCCCCTGGGCTCAGTCCTGGAAAGTATTCAGTATATTCAGTAGCACCATTTGCAGATGGTGTGAAAGAAGCTGCTCTCAAGGCATCTAGTCAGCATCAAGGATAAACATTCATGGTCCAACCTGAAGCAAATTCTTTGACACCATGATATGAAACCAGCTTGTTCCTGTTGCCTATGTGCCAAAGGAAGTTGTTTCCTAGTTGATGAATAGGGTATGAAGTGTAAACTTCACATTGAGACTCATGTAATTGCCTTGCATGTTTCAGGAGAAGGGAGATTGTGTGTTCCTGATCAGCTTGCACCCAGATGGCAGCTTACAGGTTGAGATTTTTTTTTGAAGGATGCCAGACAGGCTTGTTCTTCATTGCAACTGAAGCAAGAGTTTTACCTTGCTGAAACTCTTTACGTTACTTTCTTTCTCACCCCAAATTTAATTTCTAGAAATGCATTTCCCCCACCACAAAAAAAACCAGTGACCCCAGTAGCTGTGCTCAGGTGCAGCCATGGCTGAGTGTGTGGAACAACTCAGCTCCTGTGCCAGGCAGATTGTGCTGGGGCAGAGCTTTCCTTTTCTTTCCTGCATCTTTTCCTGCACTATCAAAGAAGGTTCTCCTCCAGGGAATGGCTTTGCTGAAAGGGTCCATTCCCAGTAGCTATTCCAAAATCTAGGCTCTGATGCAGGCATGACAGTCCCTAGGGGTTTGAAGCAGATCCCCCAGTCTGGATAGCTTTCCCAACTTGTCATGTCCTAACATGGACAACATGTCCATGCTGTCCAGCAATCTTAGCAGTTAAGCTTGGAGACATGTCCAAGATTACATAGTGAACCTGAATAAAAGCCAAGAACTGGATCTAAGTTTTTTGGTTCAAGTAGAATATCTTGGTTCCTGAAACTTGCCTCCTACCTGTGATTTTTCTCCTTGGGGGAGGGAGGGCAGGAAAAACAAAAAGTTACTTCTTTTGACACGCTAAATATCTGCATATGCTTTGTTGTGGGATCTATGGGATAGTGAATCCAGATCCACCTTTTAGTTAAGGTAAACCCATCTTTGAACTCATTATTAAAAACTACAAAGAGGTTATAACTCTTGTAAGAGGACAAAATATTATGTCTATTGTTTTTGCTGATGGGATGATCAAGAAGACTCTTGGTTCTGACCTGTCTTCTTGTTTTTCTGTACTCTTGTTGTTGTAAATGTTTGATGGAAAAAAGGAGTCAATACAGTGAAGCATCATTGTTTGCTTCATAAAACCATTACCTTAAATACTTTATTTGCATGCTAAAGAAAATACTTTTCTTCCATGCAAAAGTATGGGCTTCAGAATCTCTAGACAAATCTGTAAATCTACAAACTGTAGATAAGTTGACTTTATTGGAATGAAACAGTGTATTAAGGGCAGAATAAAGTGCTAGGAAGCTTACAGTATGCTGCTGAGGGCCAGTGCTAATATGATATTTATTGTTCTATCAGATAAGTTGCCATGGTTTAGTACAAGAGAAAGAAAGAAGCCCTCAAGGTTAGAGGCAAGCTTTAATGTCCAGTTTTCCTTATGTGTTGTTTTGGTTCGGGTAAAGTTAATTTTCTTCACGGTGTCTGGTATGGGGCTCTTTTGGGTTTGTGCTGAACACAAGGTTGATAATAGAGAGATATTTTTGTTATTGCTAAGATGGGCTTGCACAGAGCCAAGGCCTTTTCTACTTTTTGAACTGCAACACTCTTGAGGAGACTGAGGATGAATGGGAAGCTGGAAGGAGACACAGCTAGGACAGGTGAGCCCAGCTGATCAAAGGGGTATTCCAGACCATATGGCATCATGGTCATCATGCAAAACTGGGGAGAAGAAGGAGGAAGGGGGGGATTACTTGGACTGACGGTGTTTGTCTTCCCAAGTATCCATTACATGTGATGTGGCCCTGCCCTCCTGGAGATGGCTGAACACCTGCCTGCCCATGGGAAGAGGTGAATTAATTCTTTGTTTTGCTACGCTTGTATGCAAGACTTTGCTTTCCCTATAAAACTGTCTCTATATCAACCCTATCAAAGCTAGATTTTTTCTAGCTTTGCCAATTCTCTCCCTGATCCCACCTGTGGGGGACTGAGCGAGAGGCTGCGTGGGACTTGTGGGAATGGGGGGAAGAGGAAACAAAGGAAAAAAAGAAAAGGGATTTTTTTTAGGCATTCTTTGTGAATCTTAAGGAAGAACAGTACAGACCCCTTGCTTTTTCACCTTAAAGATTATCTTCACCCAAGTGTAGAGTTTAACAAGTAACTATCCAAAGCCTTAAACTCTTAACATATGGGAATATTGATAACTTCAAACCAAAATGTCATTCATTTGTGATTCATGAGTCAAAAATGGAAAAGAATTAATCCACCCTTTCTGAGTCAAAGAGCTAACTCCCAGTCAATAAATGAATAGGAATGAATTAGGGTGAAAAGAAGGTGTACACAATCTCATCCCATAAAAAGCAGCACCCTTTTAAACTCTGTATTAAATCTGCTTTTAACATTTGTGTGAGAAAACCCTCTGTTTTTAAGGGTATGAAAGAACGTGTTGATAGTTGAGGTGGAAAAGAGCTTAGTATTCAATCTACCTTATTTCCGTGCTAATACTTTTAGTTTTTAGAGTGTGACCGATCAGCAGTAAGTACCTTAGACTGTTTTCATCCTCACCAAATGAGGAATAATTCTCTCAAATCAGTGAAATTATGCCAACCACTGAAAAGATCTTAGAATGAGTTCCTTAAGTCCTCACCACCCCATGTGAGGAGGGGAGGGAGGAAGGAAGGTTGAGGTATCAGAAAAAAAAGGTGTAATCATGTCTTTTTCGTTCTGTAGAAATTTTCACACATTCTCTTACTACAAATGTTCTCAGCTGGGAGTGAGCTTATAGATTAGTTTGCTGCATTCAATAAAGTAATTCATGCAAGCAGAAAGAGTGTACATAAATATTTTTCAGTATTGAGACCTATAAATTAGACTTCCTCCTCATTTAATGTCTTCCACTTAATATGTAAGATGTTGTCCAAGCTAACTCCTAACTAGGCAATCTATACCTATAGACTGTAGAACCTACAGACTGTACTGTCTTAGATGAATAAATGACACACTTTGTAGAATTGCTGTTTGAAGCCTTTTCTGAAGTAGTGAAAAATGCAGTATTAAAATCTATTTTCAGACTGGGTGTGAACCAAGCTAACAAAAGCCAAGAAATCCAAACCTCACTTATTCTCTTAATATAGCAAGTGATGCTCAGAAAACAGCTTCTTCTGGCTCAACTTACCCATTTGTCAAGTGAAACTGACTCTTTCAAGATAGTTTATCAAAAGGTTAGCCTGCCAGTAAAATCTCAAAAAACTTCACTGATCTCTGAGATTTTGATGACCCTGTGTGGAAAGGCAACTTCACTGCTTTTTCCCTTCTAGACTGCACCAATCCAAAACTGGAGAACTAGGTGTGGGGCATCAAGTTGTACCCAAATGAGTGAGAAGAAAGCAGTGCTGCCCTGCTCTTCTCCAAGGCAGTGGACAGGTGAGAATACACACAATGTGTGGGCATCCTCTCTGGATGTGTGCTGGATTGCTGCACATGGTAATGCATCTCCTTCCTGGTTCTAAATCCTCAAATCATTTCTGGATGCTATCTCATTTGTCATTTTGATTTTTATTTTTTTGGTTGTGTTTTTTTTTAAATTCTCTTTGTTTGGTTGCTTTGGTTTTTACTTTGTTTGTTTTTGTGTTTTTGTTGTTGTTTGTTAGTTTTGTTTTGGTTTCTTTTTGTTTTAATTATCTATAACTATTGCAATGTGGAATTGGTGGTAGATTCTATGCTAGGTCTCACAATATCAATCAGTGCAGTTTTTCACTTGGTTCTGCTGGTGGAGGAACATAAATATTTTCAGATTCTTAGTTTATGGGGCTGGCAGTAAACTTTAATGTTGTTATGGGGGTCTAGTTTCAGCATATGTTTTCTCTGATGGGAAAGCTCACTTAAGGATAATCTTTTTCCTTGATGGAGTTTGCTGTGCTCTGGCTGTAGTGGCACAGCTATGTGCGGGACCAGAGAAATTCTTCAAGGCAAATAATAAAAAAGGAAGGTGTTTTGGGGACAGGTATTTTTAACCTGGCTTAGAATTACAGTAATATCAGTCCAGTGAGACTTTAGTGAGCTGCTTTACAGGGACAGGAATGAATGGCTGGAGAAAAGAAGGGGACTTATTTATTACCTAAAAGAAGGAGAGCAGGAACTTATTAAGCTGCTGCATCACCAAGAACGTGTCATGGGATGGCTGCTGACTCTTCTACTCTATCAGACAAAGTCATGCAGAGGACATATCAGTTTTACAGCTTTGTCACTGGTTAGAAAAGAGCTTTGGGACTATTGGACATGCCATCTATCCCAAAATACAGGAATTCGGAAGCAGTCATATTTGACTATTCTTTGCTTGTTCAAGGTCCTGAGGTATCTGTTTTTCACATCTAATAAATGAAACATCACTAGCATTTACTTCAAAGGGAGATTTCACCCAAGAATTTAGATCTTGGGATCAGAATTTCAATTGCTGATTTCTTGGCTGGGACAAAGAAACTTTGCACCTAGCTGTGCTGGCTGAAGATACCCAGTTTAAAACATGTCAAGCACGTTTTTCCTACTGGTATTTATTGAAAACTAATGGAAACCACTACAGACTTTGGTTTGTGTGCATCTGGATCCTAACAGCTAACTGGGTCTTAAAAACCAAGCTTCAACTCCGCTTATTAGTCAAAATATGTCTTCATACACTGCCATTTCTAATTAGCTGTATGCAAACAATGCGCTTAAGTTCCTGTCTGTCTTGTGTTACTTTCTCAGTTACAGAAGTCATTGACTCAGATTCCCTTCACTTGTACTTGGTGGTTCTGCCTCGTTAACAAGGAGTGCACTCACGGGGTTGAATATATTGATATATATGTGCAGTCAGTGTCATCTGGCATACAGACTGATATAGGGAGGACTAATGGGAATGTATGAACAAGTAGCCTATGTTGTTTCATGCTGACACGTATATGACACTAATCTGGAAACTCCTGCCAGAGGCAAGTGAAATATGTTTTGAACAACTAGAGGTATTCCTTCTGGGACTGCTCATAGAGTATGATTTCTGTCTCTTTGACTGAAAGAAAACTCTCCTGATCTATTTGCTACAGTATTGATATCTGAAGTGATGTATGTAACAAGTGCAACTTTTACAAGATGCATTTTCCTGTATTTTGCAGTATATCCTTCCCGAATCCAGAGAGAAAACCCTTTAACATTACACTTTCATATACATATTTGAAATTTTGATCTGTGCAGTAACAAACAGCAAAACTGATTTTTTCCTAGTGTAGATCATGCTATTTGCAGTGAAACGTTCTTGGAAAACGATGCTCCAATCGTTGTAGGCTGATTCCCTAAACTGCAGGGTGCATAAAAAGTAACTTCTGATTGATTTGATTTTCTTCGTACTACCAGTGGAAACCAGAAAAAAAAAGTATAAGTTCACAAGGAAGTAATAAAATCTATGGAAAATACAAAATAAAGTCACAGAATGAACTACTTGGCTTCTAAAATAAATTAGAGAGGAAACTCTGAAATACTTTTAAAAAGAAGGTGGGGCTCTTGCCACGGATGTTGACTGATAGTAAGTATTTTCTATTTTTTAAAAAAATTATTTAACTTTACACATGTTGTGTCCTTAAATTTTGCAGTGCTGTTTTTGGACAAGCAAAATCATTCACTGGCTTTGTCTCTAAAGCATATATAATTTTTTCTGGATTTCATGTGCAGCTCAGTATTTCTAACTAAAATTCTTTTGTAATGTGAAAACCATATTATTTAAGAATTACAAACCACAAAACTTTCCGTAATGAAAAGAAAATAATTTTTTTTTCTTTTTTCTGTTTGAGAGCTGGGATGTGGGTGGGAAATGGAAATGAAGGACAGTGGCACTGCTGAGGTTCCTGGTACCATGATGTTGCATGGTTCAGAGGGGTGTGCTGAAATTCACCATGGCTGGTAGAATCACAGAGGTAGCAAGGAGTATTACTTTGCCTGTTTTGCAAGTGGAAAACTGGAGGAAAAAACAGTTTTTGGCTTGACCATGATCATGAGTAGCATGATTTTCTTACTGTGCTCGATCCCTCAATCCTGCTGCCTGCTACCATCTTAATCTGAGCTGTCTCCAAGCCTTGCAGTGGACAGCTCTGCAAAAAAAGAAGAAGGAAAAAAAAACCAGCCTGGCAAGAAAGACTGGGAGCTTGTCACCCCATTCTAGAAAGCCTTTTGTCCAGGCTGGGGCTGGTTTTGTTCCTCCCTCAGTACTGAGGTGATGATCACTAAAAATTTCAGTACTCTCAAACGTGAGTCCTGGGACTTCATCGAGATATGATCATCCATAAGCCAGGCTCTGAAGCATCATGGTCAGTGATCTTGTGTGGTGCTTTCCATTTGGTGGGAAACGGGAATATTGGAGTGGTGGCACAAAACCTAAAATTTGGTGTTTGCAGCTTCCACAGGAATTTTTGGGTTTGGCAGTGATTAAATTTTGTCATAATAATTTGTGTGGGGCTCTGTTCTGCGTTTGTGATAGCAGTGTTGACAACATGGGGATGTTTCACCTGTTGGTGAGCAGTGCTTACAGAGTGTCAAGACCTTTTCTGTTTCTCACACCACCCCATCAGTGAGTGGGCTGGGGCTATTCAAGAGGTTGGGAGGGGAAGACAATGGAACAGCTGACCCCCTTTGCCCAAAGGGATATTCCATAACATATGATGTCATGTCCAACCATAAAACTGAGTGTGAGGGGAGTGGGTGAAAGGTAGTTGGGGACTGGCTGGACATCAGTTGGTTGGTGGTAAGCAATTCCTTTCTTTTTTGTAGTTCCCTCCCACCTCCCTTTTATTTTTATTTACCTTCTTA